>JARQOC010000001.1:501118443-501138777 GCA_033576535.1 Allobates femoralis | reverse complement strand
TGTAGGCCACATTTGGCCCTCCAGTTCTGTGTCCAGATGAGGTCCGGGGCTGTCCGATTCACATTGGACAGCCCTGGACCTGATGCTGCCGTGATGTGAAACTGGCCTAAGGTTGGTTTCACACTGCAGGATTTTCCCTGATCAGCGTCCATCCAATTTGTGTGCCAAAACCAGGAGTGTCTCCAAAACTCAGAACAGGTGTCAATTTTTCAATTATAGTTTTTCTCTTTGGCACACAAACTGGATGGAACCTGATAAGGGAAAATCCTGCAGCGTGAAATGTTCATACACTTCTAAAGCGAAATTACTGCAGGGTCGGCTCCTTCCAGCTCTGTCAGTCCGGATCTCTTCGTGATATCCCTATGCGGTCGTCTTATCTACCTTCCGGATTTTAGGAACTATCCTAAGGACTATTCTTGCCGACTGGACATGGATACTCATACTATGGTTGTGATATCCATTGTCTGAAGGAATTTAGGGACTGTTGGCAGCTGTCTTTTGATCTTGCAAACTGGTGGCTTCACACTGCGGCCATCTACTTGGAGGTGCTGTAATAACATGTATGAATACAAATAAAAATTGTTGCATCGTCACGTTGCCTATGTGATTATTAAAACCTACAACCTCAGATCTTCACATGATTTATCCTACGTTGCAACGTTTAAATTTAAAATTTTTATCTGCTGTCCACGTCCAAAGACATTAGCTACAGTAGCATGGATTGTAAACTTGCTGACAATGTGAACAAGGAACATCAAGATCTCTGCGATTGACTTGGGGTGCTTTCACACAGCGTTTTTCTGGGATCCGTGGCTGTCTGTTGTAAAACGGACAGCCACGGATCCGATTTTGGCCTCATGTTATCCTATGGGCACGGATCCGATGGGATTTGCTCTTAGTGGCATCCGATTTTTGTCAGATCCGATTCTGTCCGATTTTTAGCTGTGCCCAAAATCGCACACTGCTGCGATTTTGGGCACAGCGGGTCAAATCGGACCAAATTAGATCCGTCCTGATCCACGCTGAATAACATGGGGCCTATGGAGCACGGGTCCGAGGAAACAGCTGATCGTTCCTCGGACCCCATTTTAGTGTGAGCATGCTCAGTACACTAAAATCGCTCTGTACCATCTAATTTCACTTCTGCAATGTATATTCATACATTGCAGAAGTGACATCTAGTGAAAATAAAAATAAAAAAAAAAAAACTTTATTCTCACCTGTCCCACGCTCCAGCAAAGCCTCCTGCGCTCGATGCTTCTAGGACCTGGCGAGACATCACAATCACAGTCACATGACCAGTTACCGCGGTACCCGGTCATGTGACTATGATATCACGCCAGGTCCTGTGGATCAGAAGATGACAGCTAGAAGCGCCGCGGGAGTCGTGGATAGGTGAGAATAAAGATTTTTTTATATTTTTAAAGGTCTGGTAAGGGGGACAAAAGAGGGGACAAAAGAGGGAGGAGGGGAGAAAGGTGACAAGAGGGAGAGAGAAGCAAGGTGACAGGAGGGGGACGAGGTGACAGGAGGAGCGGGGAGAGGAGAGAAGGAGAGGATCCAAACTGATCCTGCAAAATATCGGAATCGGATGCCTATTTGGCATCTGATTGGAGGCATCAGTTTGGATCCGATGCTGTCCGAGGGGTGCTGCAAAAAGCCGGATCCCCTCGGACAGCACAAAAACACTGTGTGAAAGCAGCCTTAACTAGTGATGAGCAAGTGTAATCGTTACTATTCACTACTCACACGAATAGTTCGGTATTCACGATACTCGGTTAGTAACACTGGTGCTTGTGAGCGATTGTGTCAGTTCAATAGGATAGACTCTAGCGAGCTGGCACCTCAGGGAGAGAAGATTGAATGTTAGGGTCTCTCGAAAGTGGCACTGCAAGGAGTTATATGCAGTAAACACACAAAAAAGCCCTCCCGTCCTGTCCCAGAAATGCTCATTTTATAGCCGGAAGTCTGTGGGCAGAGCCAATTACTAATTGACTAATGTTGGACTCACTATTCGGACAAATATGCAATTATTAAAAAGTACTCATTTCAAGTATAGCTATTACAAAAAATTACACCACTCACTAATCACTACTTGTACCCTTGAGATTGTTTATATGTAATAATTTTGGTTCTCAAGTTCTTAAAGACTGTTCTCTTTCTGTTCTCCATGGTTAGTGTGACACACACAGACACAAAATGCAAAGACAACTTTTTTTCTTTTATCCAGTTTCAGGTGTGATTTTCATATTGCTCACAACTGTTACTTGCTACAGAAGTCTGAACAAGCATCACATGTTTGCAACAAAAGTTGTTCACCCATAATTTTGGAACAGTACTAACAATTTTGTCTGTCCCATGTTTAAGAGTTTTGATGTGAGACCTGGAGCTATTTGCAAGGAAACAGTGGTCCGAAATTCCGGTTCAGAGATACAAGAACCTTGGTGGTGTGTATAAAAAGCAATTGATTGCAATTAATTATTCCAAAGGATGTACAAAAATAAAAATATTAAAGTTGAGGGTGTCCACAATTTTGTCCAGCCCATTTTTAAGGCGTTGTGTGAAATTATGTCCAATCTTCATTTTATGCAATTAAAGGGAACCTGACCCCACAAACTGACCCCCCGCATCTTTAGACCTGTCCCTGCACCCCCTCTTATTTCTAGCCATCCCTTTTGCAGAAAAAAATCGATTTTGTGAAGTAGAGAAGGTTATATTCACCTCCGTCCTGTGTGAGTTCTCTGTTTCTGAATAAGTCTCAATGGTCTGCTAGTCTGCTGCTCCCTTGTAATTATGCACGCCCCTCTCTCCTTGCTAAGAGCCTGGCCGCGTCATGAAAGGGGGCGTGGCTAACGGCATGACGCGATTTAGCCCTGCCCCTTTCATGACGCGGCCAGGCTCTTAGTAAACATAGAGGGGCGTGCATAAGTACAAGGCTGCAGCACACAGGCCAGCCTTTGAGACTAATTCAGAAAAAGAGAACCCACACAGGACGGAGGTGAATATAAACTTTTCTCTACTTTACAAAATCGATTTTTTTTCTGCAAAAGTAATGGCTAGAAATTATAAGAGGGGGAGCAGGGACAGGTCTAAAGACGCGGGGGGGGGGGGGGGGTCAGGTTCCCTTTAAATTGGTCTAATACAAGGTACTTGTACATTACTAATGCTCAGGACAATGGTGTAATATTTGATACTGGTACTATCAATTATAATATTGTTTCATTAGGACTGTGGGGTGTGGCACAGTCTTTATAGAACAAGACTAATACCTATAGCTTAAAAAGTCTAACAGTGCAATAATAAACGTATAATACTAGAAGTGTGTTAGAGCATCACATTGACATTAAGAGCAGGGGCGTAACTACAACAGGTGCAGGGGTTGCGATCGCACCCGTGCCCTGAAGCCTAGGGGGGCCCCAAAAGTCCCTTTGGCCCATAGAAAAAGACATACTATTAAAGATGTGCAATAATTGGGGGCCCCGTTGGAGCTTTCGCACCGGGGCCCCAGGGCCTGAAGTTACGCCACTGATTAAGAGTGTAATATCATCATAGGTGAGAGACACCTAAAACCTTCCTGCCACGTGGGTGATGGTGCAATTACAACCTCTGGGAAAAATTTTGGAATCACCGTGCTTGGAGGATGTTCATTCAGTTGTTATTCCATAATTTTTCCCCCTGTTTGGTCTACAAAAGTAACCGTTACAGCCTAGCAATTTTTTTTTCCTAATATTTCTTTTAGTGTTTCTTCAAGACAGAGTTGACATTTGAAATTACTTTAATTTTGTAGAAAAAAAAGCAGCTCACAGACATGACACAAAACTAAACAACTGAATGGACATCCTCCGAGCCAGGCGATTCCATAATTTTTGCCAGGGGTTGTATACTAGCACAATTTGAGCTTTATTAGGACAATAATAAGATTGCAGCATTATGGCGGGTTTACACGTCGCGATATCTGCGTCCAACTCCGATCCAACTCCGACAAAAAGTCACGTGGTTCGGGAGTTGGACCCGATATTGTTCGCGCGTTGTACGGTTTGAACGTACAATGCGATGCTGGAACGATGCCAAAACGATATCGGGGTTGAATGAGCGTGCTATTCAACTGCCCGATATCGCATGGCCGTTGTAGCAGCATCGTACCGTGTAACAGCCCAACTACGATGTGTACGCCCACTTCACCCATTCACTCCAATGTTAAATGATCGTTCCTGGGTTGTTGGGTGTACACATCGTCGGGACGTTGTATCCAGATATCGGGCTGTGTAAACCAGCGATGCGATGGCGGAAAAAGCGCGCTCCCGTGTCGTTGGTTACGATATCGGCCCGATATCGCGACGTGTAAACCCACCATCAGTCCTATAATATAGCACCGACATTGTTACTCCAGTAATGTCAAATAGGGCTATTTAAATTCTATAATAGTCACTGATATTAATTGTATTGTAATTAATGACTATGTAGTGTAATAGGTCTTATGGGTAAGAACAAATATGATAGCAGACCATTAGACGCACTAGAATATATGAGCAATTTTCCTTTTCTTTATCCATAGTATGAGGCTACAACTTTCAGGACAAGGGTAGAAGTGGATAGACTTGTACAAAGCATGGTGGATTGATCTCAGTTTTAATAATAAAATTTATATTTTAGCACATTGGTACACCTACGTCAGTGAATTTATTGTTTTGATCAAGGCAGATTGCCAACAATTGTAAATATGCAATCATATGCAAGATTAACATTCCCTTTAAGAAGAACAATGCATTGGTGGACCCAATATTGCTTTTGATAGTTTTGTAATGGCTATAATTACTGAACCATCACTCACACAGTGTAAGGGTATGTGCCCACAGGGTGTTTTTGCTGCGGTTTTGCTGCAGTTTCCGCTTGCAGAAAACCATTGGTTTTATGGTAATGTATGCTAATCTGTTCCTGCGGTTGGGCTTCCCAGCAAGACCAATGTGTTTTACAAAAACGCTGTGCACACACATTGGTTTTGCAAGTGTCAAGAACTGTCAAATACCTGGTTTTTGGTGTGGATAGCAAAGAATTGACATGTTCATTCTTTCTGCGTTTTTGGTGCAGTCAATGGGAAAAACGCAGGAAAAACGCAGCATCATAAACGCAGTAAAAATGCACAAAAAACGCAGTAAAAACACGCAAAAAACGCGCAAAAACTGCAGACAAGATCATAGCACTTGTCCTGTCAAGGACTCTAGGATCCTCAGGTTTTCCTGCGTTCAGGACTGCTCAAAAACGTCCTGTGGGCACATACCCTTAGGGGCTCAGCAGGTTGTGCCTGCAGCCACAGCTTTATCCCAAATTGGATTGCTCACCAATTTTCAAGTTATATTATTTTGTTATTTTCAGATCCAATAGCAAAAGAATTGAAACAACATAATAAAAATACCCTGCTACATTCCAGACGTAGGACTTCATGTATGGGTGACCACCATCCCTACAAGTAACAGACACAACCTTGTGGTCACAAGCCATAACACTCACAGACAGGCATCTCATTGCATAAAGTGAGACGATAGAAGAAGGTGAACAGAAAAATACAGACCCTCGGCATGTAGCAGGTATGAGAGTAGA
This sequence comes from Allobates femoralis, assembly GCA_033576535.1. Classification (NCBI taxonomy): domain Eukaryota; kingdom Metazoa; phylum Chordata; class Amphibia; order Anura; family Aromobatidae; genus Allobates; species Allobates femoralis. The sequence continues at coordinate 501,133,179 of JARQOC010000001.1, read as the reverse complement.
GTAAGAATCCAATTAGGAAGACCAACTGGCGGCACTATACAACTACCAATTGGTGGTTGGTTAATAGCCTGTGTAAACCGCTGTAAATGATGTGCACTGAGCAATCTGTAATGAATTGCTCAGTGCACATAGGCTGCAATGGTTCTCGGCAGCACGGGGTTCGGTTTGGACAAGAGCCGAGAATGATGATCTTTTACATTACACAAAGGATCACAACACATCTTTACCCTGAAAAGTTGTGAGCATTCTTAAGAATACTTGTTCACGATTATCATTTGGTGTAAATGCAGCTTTTGCTTTTAAAGTCTCCAGATGTAAACAATTTAAAGGGGTATTCACTACAACAAAATATCAGCTATCCACATGTATGCGATAAGATGATGAGCACAGGGAGCCGTTCCCACCATTGGGACCCTGCTGGTACCCTGAAGAGGGGCACAAGTCGCTTGTGTGAACAGAGCGGCAGTTGAACGTGCACAATGCAGCTCTAACCAGTCAATGGGACTGGCAGCAGAGTGACATTTAATAGAAATTAAATACCATAAATTCCCTAGTTTACCCTTATAAGAAGAAATGATCCTGCAGGAGCGCTTTGAATCTGTAGAAGGGCATTCATAGTACAATCTTATCCCCTTGGAGACCATCCCCAAATCGAGGGCTGTAATTACTGCTGCAGCAGATTGTGTCAGAGACTATAAGGGATTTGCAGAGAATGTAATTCCTTAATTCATTAGACGGCACACTTTGGATTACTAGTATGAATATGCCATTTTTTGTTTCTATAAATATTACAAAATATTATATTTTCATACCAGCAGGGCAGGAAACTGGTTTAAAATACATCAGATATATAGAAGGGTGGGAAGGGGGGGGGAAGGCAAGAGAAAATGTGTGAAACATGGCCCCATGAGTGTGACTCTGCAAAATGCCGGCTTACCATTACAATGAGATTGCCGTTCGTGGCATTTTTCCAAACTTAAGATCCTAATATCCAATTAAGCTAATAGGTTTTTTCGCTTTTAGGTTTATCACCTGATTTTGAATCCTATAAAGGGAATTGCTTAGCTGTTGCTGCACATACGTATACACTATTAGTCAGTTCAAAAGGTGAAAAACTAGACAAAATACTATACTTTTGTGAACATGAGGTCCTACTACGCGACGTCTGGCAGGCTCTTCCCTGATGGTAGCTCGGAATCTCTCTAGATAACTCCAGGATGGCATCTATACATAATACACATTTGTTTGTGGCAGATGAGGATTTGTAAAAATCACATAAAAGATCATTGATAGTTTCCGTATTATCTGAAGCAAACATCTGTACAATAAATTCGGTGCTCAAGAAATGTTTTAAGCATTTTAGCAGCAGCTGTATTTCTAAGAAATCCTGTTCATGTTGCTTGCACCTGGGGTGCTCCACTCTTGCCTGGAGAGGAGGACTGTAACCCGAGGCCCATGCCCAATTAAAGTGGTACTGAAAAGTCACCGGACATTTGTCATGTTTCTGCTGGCCTCAGTTTGCTGCCTTCAGAGATATGAATACTGGTTGGTCCTCCTGTATACTACATTTAAGGCAGTGGAAGAAAGCACTGTGAACCATTCCACCAACACACAGACAAAATCAGAGGTGGCATGGTTCAGACATACGACGACACTGCAAGGGTCATCTTAGATGTAGGACAACTAATGGAGGCAACCAGAGGGCACCAGGCAGGGTGACTATCCATAATGAATTGTCACTTAAGTGCTAACATGGAGACTCACTTTTTTTTTTATTCAAGAGATCAATACAGAAATGTAATTAAACCAGCTTTGTAGCAATATATCATAAGGGCATGCACATAGTGTGTTTTATGTGCACTTGTGTCACAAATCTGTATGCCTACCCTGAAGCCAGCAAAGTATGAGAATTCTGAAGTACTGTGCACATGTTGCTTATTTTTTCCTTGCATATAATCTGCAGCATGTCACTTCTTGGTGCGTTTTTGCCTCCGCTTTTCACCCCTTCCACCCATGGACTTCATTATGGAAAATGCAGGAGCAAAAACACAGCACGTTTTTGGTGCGTTTGCAGATTTGGTGCAAAAGATTTTTGCACCAAATACTCAGCGTATCCACATAGCCTTAAACTGAGATAGCAACCAAAGGAATATTTACTCTGGATTTTTGAGGAAAAAAATGTAACTCTAAAATAAAGGTTTTTGTTTTTATTATAGAGGTATGGGGTGTGAACTGTAATAGTTGTTAATCTCAATTTTCGGCCAGTATGCTAATGTGACTGAGCCTGGGTGTAAAAGCTCTAGAAACCAGACGTCCATATGATAAGGACTGGGGCTTAGGTAGCACACTCCAGCATCGGGTTAATATTTTATACTACCCTATCTGTCAATTTGGTGAAAAATTGCACCAAACTAAGGGCAGAGAAGGCAGATGGGCCTTACACCATTGTCTCACTTCTGGACCACAAATTCTGAGACAAACAATTGATAACAGAAACAAACATTAGAACAATGGCAATAGAAGATATGGGTAAACTATATTCAGACCCTTTATTTTTCCCAGATTGGTTATTTGTAGATTATACATAACACTATATATTGAAGGCTGTGTACCATTTAGAGTGGACAGTAAACATGCAATCATCTACCCAACGATATTGCTGGAGAAGTAAAACACGCTAGTCCATGATCAGTGGGGTCAGTTTCACTTGACTGGTTCTGGGCTATAATGTCATGTCCAAAAAGTGGCAATTATGTGGAACCGAGCGCATACAGGGAAGAGGAGCTGGGCAATCAATGAACTGTCCACGTTCTCCCTCAATAGTTACTCTGGACACTACCTTTCACCTTCAATCATAAAACGTCCTAGAGCGACTATAGATCCAAATAGATTGCCAACTCAATAAGGAGTATGAAGGGGTTGAGCTGAAAGACATCACAAATGCTTGAGCACTTATCCAGAGAATATGGATGTTGGAAAGTAAGTTCCCAAGAACTACAATATTACCGTAATACACATCTGTAGGTTAGAGGAGCTATCCCATAAAGTATCAATATAACTTAAGTCCTAAAAGGCTGTAAATACATGTAAGTGATCTTCAATTTCCATCATTTTTTTGCCTCTGCTGTGTGTAGTTCTGTAATGACTCTGGACAGAATCAACCTCCTTCCCCCACTGGCAGCAGCAAATATAGTCTCTTCTTACTTCCCTCACATAGAAGTGATGCAACGAGCAGGGAATCTCTAGGCAGAGACCTGTCCGTGGGAGAGTGATGGCGCATGCCTGTACATAAGCATTCAGCTCACTGGTGCATTACTTCGTTTCAAACAGTAATACTTTGTATTCAAAACCCTTATTAACCAATATAGACATCATTGGCAAGTAGTGAAGGTATTCTGCTAAGGGAGCGTCACATCAGCGGTTATACAAATCTGGCATAATTCCAGTATTTTTGCAAAAACTGCATCCTGCAAAAGTGCGGCAAGGCTGCATTCTGCCTAATGCATTTCCTATAGGACTTGCGGACATGTGCGGCACTTATGTTATTGTCGCGATCTGGCAAACACGGCAAAATTGAAACCACGGCTAGCAGCAGTTTCTGTATGCTGCCGGACTGTGACAAAAACACAAATGCCGCACATGGCTGCAAGTCCTGTAGGATATGCATTTGGCAGAATGCAGTCTCGCCGCGGTCCCTGCTGCAAGTTTGCTGGCTTTGTGTTTGTTTTAACCCGTTAAGGACCAAGCCTCATTTTTGCAATTCTGACAAGTGTCACTCCCTGAGGTTATAACTCTGGAACACTTCAACATATCCTAGTGATTCCAAGACTTATGTTTCATGACATATTGGACTTCATGTTAGTAGTAAATGTAGGGTAATATTTTCTGCATTTCTTTGACCAAATAGTGTTTACATGCAATCACAGTTCAAAGCCATGATGGGTATAGCTGTCATTGGTCATTAAAGGGTTTATAAAAAAAAAAAAAAAAAGAAAAAAAAAAAAAAAAAAAGGAATACCGGATTTGAAAACCCACAGATCAGACAAAGCTGAAGTTCAACAATTAAAGTTTACCTGATCTATTGGAATTGCTAAAAGGCTGATGTGAAAGTAGCCTAACACTGGATGTGGGCCACTCCTTGAAACGTTTAGAACATGAATGAAAAATGTATTCATTTGTGTTGGAAAACCTCTTTATGCAATATGAAACACTCAGATTAATGTAAGATCTTAAATTGTTATACAATTCTACAGTCTGTTTATGGGAGGCACAAGATCAGACAGCGCATTATCATGTAAAATCTCCATGTACCACACTATTGGGTACATAATGAGAAAATATACAATTAAGCAATATCTAAAAAGGAGAATTCCCAGAATAAAGTTCTGATTGCTGAAGGTCTAAATCACAGAAATCCAGAGAATAAGGTTCTGCAAAGCCCGGTCTAGAGTGGAGCAGCCGTGCACATGTTGGACTTCAGCTCCATTCATTATCTATGGAGCTGCCAAGAATTAGCTGATTACGCAGCTCGGTATCCTATGGATGGGGAATAACGTTAGATACTGGGAATACCTCTTCAATAAACACTGCTCTAAGCTTTATTTAGAGTTGGTTTTCAGTAATTAATATTTCACTCTTGCTGCATAAAAACCTTTAACAACGGTGAACATGCTAGGTGTATGAATATTAGTAAAACTATTAGGATGATGTTCATGCACAAACAAGCATCAGATGTGCACATGTAGTGGGCCATACGGCTGTAGGTATTCACACAGGCAGCCGCTAGAGCGGTCACTGGTAGCTGCCATAGTTGCTGATGGTTTCCACATAGCACATTTTTTAATTGGGTAAAGTGTACTGTACAGTATAAGAAAACAGCAAAAGTAGCAAAAATATTTGCCAACTATATATTCAGTTTAGATCTATGTCAGAGCTTTAATTGAAAGTCAAAGTCAATTTCACTGCAAAAAAAAGCATAAAAAAATAGCTGAAAACAAGTACAACTACTGCTAGAAATGTCGCCTCTTCTGAAACCTTGTGTCTGTTGCAGCTTCCTGATGTCTGTTGCAGTTATAGATGTGTGTGTGTGTGTGTGTGTGTGTGTGTATGTGTATGTGTATATATATAAAATATACACGGTGTTCATGTGTCAGTGCAAAAGTGCAAATCGCATATGATCCCTTTAGTACAATCAGAGTAAATACACCATTGCCGTGTTGCGCGCTAATGGAACGATCACAACAGATTCGGGAAAACAATAATAAGAAATTTCTTTTTTCCATCTTAAAACCTTTAAAAGTTACTTTTTTTGTTTTTGCATGTATTTACTGTAAAAATAGAATTCAACACATAAAAACAGGCTAAAACTGTACATTTGTTCTAATCTCGAGTCGCACACTGGACTATTTTAGGAAGAGCATGCCCTGGTTGGGGATAGAAAGATTCCCTGTATTCGGCACCATTACTACTGGGATCTCGTAATACTTGGCTATCACAGACGACATGAACAGCTGGTTACTTAGATCAACATGCTCAAAATACCACTTGACGTATAGAAATGGGATGCTGATGAATGCAGATTCAGCTACTAGGTCTGCTGACGGAGTGGAACTTCAAAGTGATCCAGGGAAAATGCATCTTATACACAAGTGATGACCTCCTCGGGAGCCAGCGACTATTAGGTAGGACACAGAACTGTGAAGGGAACAGACAGAAGAATCACACAAAGAACAGGAATACTAAAATGAATGAACAGCTATATCACAAGACACTAAACACTTACCTACTGCACCACCACTACTACCACACATGGCCATCTTGAGCAAGGGACATGTCTTTTACATTTACTCTAGGGTCATTAGTTTGCATCACTAGTTTATTCCTCCTAATAGTCTGCAATTGATTGTGGCAGTGACACGAATATCTCATTCACTAATCCAATAAAATCTGATTTTCCTAGGTAACTGCTTTTTACAGAGCAATGAAGAGCTCTTATACATCGCCCTCACAGGGGCTGATGATGTGCCAACTTTGGAGCTATGGGAAAAACTAAGTATTAGATTTTTCCAAGAGAGACTCTTAAAAGAGTAACCAGTGTTTTATATATCAGTTTATAAATCTATTGTACACGTGAAAAAAAAACAAAAAACTATTTTGTAACATTTTATGTGAATTCTGCTTCCTTCTCCTCCTGGACTGATCTTTCACTCAACTCATGAGTAATATAAAATCTGTAATCAGTGAGGACAGATTTTTTCATTTAAAAAATTTAAGATGACCATTGGTCTTTATAAAACTCTATGGAGGAGCTGGAGGCCGACACATTCAGCTGCAGGTTCTCCATAGAACGTTATGAGCACCAACCATCTTTCTCAGTAATGGGAAAACCTGAAGACACATTTTACCTGGGAATCGAAAGATCATGGTTAGTCTTGAAGGAGAAAAGAAAGTTTTTCTTAAAATATTACAAAACATTTCTTCTCCATTATGTATACAATGAAAAAAAAAAATATGGTTACTCTTAAACCTCTCCCAAAAGAGAGAACATATTCACAATCTGCACATGTGCATTGGAAAATTCTGAATAACGCTTCTTCTAGCGAAATTCTGTAAGCCTCATTGCATTGAATGAGACTGTGAATATACTCTATAAACGACTCCGTGTTGGTATGTGTGTGGTCAGATTTGGATTCCACAGGCAATGTAAGGAATCCTACGTAAACCAATAGTTAAAGACATGCTCTTTACAGTTTCATGAACACACCTCAACAAACCTCATAGCCATCCAGTATTACACCAGGGCTAGCACAACATAAAAACAAGAGAAGTCAGGTGAAAAAACAGAAAAACATACAGAAAGCTGATAAACATATATAAGAAGCCCTTGTGTATCCAATACTGGACATCCCCCCGAGAACTTGCTACTTGCTGAATAGTTCACTAGATTTTCACTTTTAGATATACAGACCAGAATATATTAAAGGGGTAATCTTGCTCGCTTCCACATTGGAGGTTAGCAAGACCGCTGACGTCACATCTACAAAAAAGTCTCCCAGGCTGTATGATCAATCACCTGTGCCATTCATTAGACCAGGCTGGGTGTGCGGTAAAAGCCCACGAGATGGCAGGCATCTGTAGATGGGACACTGCTGATTAACAGTCTGATTACTTCTTTAACCCCTTCATGACCCGGGAATTTTTCGTTTTTTGCTAGCCTGCTTCCAAGAGCCATAACTTTATTTTTCCGTAAATATAGACATATGACGGCTTGTTTTTTGCGGGACGAGTTGTACTTTCATATGCAATCATTTATTTTACCATATAGTGCACAGAGAAATTCTAAATGCAGTGAAATTGCAAAAAAAGTGCAATGACACGTTTGTTTTTTGGGTATTTTAATCGCCATGATCACTATATGGTAAAATCGACGTAACGGGGTGATGCCTCGGATCGGTACGAGTTCGTAGACACCCAAGATGTATACCTTTACTAGTATTTAAGTGGTAAAAAAAAATTCAGAAGTTTGAAAAAAAAACAAAAACTGACTTTTTGCGCCATGTTCTGTGACCTGCAGTGTTCTCATTTTTCAGGATCTGGGGCTGTGTAATGGCTTATTTTTTGCGTCTTGAGCTAAGGTTTTAATGATACAATTTTTGGGGGGATCCGCAGTTTTGATCGCCCGTTATTGCATTTTATAGCAATGTTGCGGTGACCAAAAAAATGGAATTTTGGTGTTTGGACCATTTTTTTCGTTACGGAGTTCATGGCTCTCATCAACGGATTTAATAGGATGATAGATCAGGCGATTCTGAACGCAGCATACCAAACATGTTTTTTTTCTTTTATTACTTTTATTGTGAATGGGGAAAAAGGGGGATGATTTGAACTTTTTTTTTTATTTTAAATACAGGTTTTTAAAAACTATTTTTTCATTGATTCTTATTTTTACACTGCCTCTTTAAGACGCACCTTGCTCCACAGTCCGATCGCTTCTGGGAGATACAGATGAGCTGCATTTTTTTCCTATAAACCAAAGTTCTTACACGTACCTAATGTACCTGGAGCCATCAATCCTGGATTTTTCTCGTCCCAGACAAGATAAATATCTAACAGGACATCAGAAGTCACCCCATTGTAGGCCAGTGAATGGGTGTTTTTTTTGGTAAATTTAAATATTTTCCTTACAAAGCAATAACCAAGTGATTCCTCTGAGGTGTATTCTTATTTGTACAGAGATCTGCAGACAGATGTCATGCGAGTATCATACTAGTAATAAAAACAGCCATAAATGTATCAAAAGAGCGCATGATGCACCAAAGCTACAGCAACATATGAGCTGGATGGCAAATGTTTCTTAGGCTGGGGTCACACACACAGATATCTGTGCAGATATTGTTCACAGATCTCTGGTTGCAGTGAAATCATGGACATATTGCTCCATTTGTACACAGCCACAAAATGGAACCATGTGTCCATGATTTCACTGCAACCAGAGATCTGCGAACAATCTCTGCACAGATATCTGTGTGTGTGACGTGGCCCTTAGAGGGATCCTATGAGAAAGCAGAAAATACCAGCAAATGAAGATCTAAAATCTACAGCTGTAATCACATTATTCAAGTCCCTTACAAAGTAGATTTATTAGGAAAATGTACAATTTTTCATACTTAGTAGATGCTACATCCACTGTCTACAATTCCCAACAAACATTTTCTATGGGTTTCAAGCTACAACTGACAGGAAATTCACAATCTTCCAGGACTGAAACTATAGCTTGGTGGAAGGTCAAATGATGCCCATGCTCAGCTTCCTCACAGAAGTGATGTTTTCTCCTTGGATTTCCTCATACTTGACTGAATCCATCTTTCCCTCCACACAATGGAGGTTTCCAGTGCCAGAGAAAGCAAAACATTAGCAGTTTATGATTGAGCCACCACCTCACTTCACTGTTGGCAGGGTGTTCTATATAGCGTTTGCTTCATTCTTTCTCCTTCAGACATGCTGATGATCCATAAAGCCAAGAAATGTAAAGTTTTGTCCTATCGCTCCTATTGCTCCACAGAACAGAATGCCAAAACTTCTGTGGCTTATTTATATGGTTTTGAGCATATTGTGATTTGGGTCAGCAGATGTGTACATCTTGTAAATCAGACACGAGAACGGCAGTATTTAGTATGAGCTTTTTTGTACAAACTAAAACCTCAGTGCCTGCTGCTACCACATCAGGTCTTGTGCCGTTACTTGAGGGTTTTAACCATCGGCCTGCTCAAGCTCAAACACAAGATGCAGCAAACAAACAAACCCCTAGCCAGTCTTTGCATTTGTTATGCTTTCACTCAAGCAGACCTAATGTTAGGTCTGTTAAGTTTTTGAGAAGCGGGTTTACACTAAACATAGGATTTTAAAGCGTGTGCTTTTATGAGGTAGACTTCATTTGGAGAATGTAGTAGACCTTACAACATGCCTTCTCCAAATTCAGCACAAATGCTACTGTTAATATTAGCTATACTGAGCTATTTAGATTTTTCTTATTTTATTGCAAACAGTAGAAAGTGTTGCTAATTAGGGGGTTGAGTAATTTTGAATGCAAGTGAACAAATCGGAATACTATGCATATGATCCGGTTAAGTGTTCCCCAATACACAGCAGATCAATAACTTGTCCTCAGCTCAAACATGCTTAGCTGGGAGCAGGAAAAGTATAGTGATCAGACAGAACATGGCACAGACTTGTATTAATAATTGTATGGTTATATTGGAAATTATTGCATTAAAGTGAACCTGTTACCAGGTGTTCCCCTAAACTGCAGCCACCACCAGTAAGGTATTATATACAGAATTCTAGAACGCTGTATAGAAGTCTCCAGGCCGATCTATACAACATAAAAAACAACTTTTATTATACTCACCTTTGAGTAGTCTGGTAGGTGTTGCTGATCTTGATCCGGAGCCTCCCCTCTACTTGCTATCACCGTCCTTCTCTGCTTCATTTGAATGACATGTCCTACGTCTTCCACACAGTCCCCTCCATTGTGCTCCTGTACACGTGCACTTATCTCTACACAGCTGAGGGCAAAGCATAATACTGTGATGTGCAGGAGCAGGAAAAGATGCCTGTGCATGACCACTACAATACTTAGCTCTCAGCAAGGCAGAGAAAAATGCGCATGCGCAAGAGCGCGAAGGAGGAGACTCTGTGGATAATGTAGGATGCATCATTCACATCATGAAGCAGAGGACAACGACATTCGCAAGAAGAGAGGAGGCGCTGGATCAAAACCAGTGCTGCCTACTGCAACAGCACGCCCGATAGAGAATAATAAAATGTATTTTTTAGTTATATAGGTTGGCTTGGGAACATACATTTAGAGAATTTTAGAATGGTGTATTTAAGGGCTTATAAGGGAAGAACCTGGTGACAGGTACCCGATAAGTATTCAGTGTGCATCTCCTACCTACTAAATATGTGATAACTGCTAGACTGCCAAGAATCCGGCCCATGGGATCCCCACCATTCTCATAGATGGGGGACTGCAGATGGAATGGTGCAGAGGTCGAGTGTGAGTGTGACTGCCCCATTCCAGAAACCACGGTATTAATCAGATGTGCTCAACATTCTGGGGACGGATAGGATACTGACTTACGAGGCAGGCAACCTTCCATGCACATACAGTTAGGGCCAGAAATATTTGGACAGTGACACAATTTTCGCGAGTTGGGCTCTGCATGCCACCACATTGGATTTGAAATGAAACCTCTACAACAGAATTCAAGTGTAGATTGTAACGTTTAATTTGAAGGGTTGAACAAAAATATCTGATAGAAAATGTAGGAATTGTACACATTTCTTAACAAACACTCCACATTTTAGGAGGTCAAAAGTAATTGGACAAATAAACATAACCCAAACAAAATATATTTTCAATATTTTGTTGCGAATCCTTTGGAGGCAATCACTGCCTTAAGTCTGGAACCCATGGACATCACCAAACGCTGGGTTTCCTCCTTCTTAATGCTTTGCCAGGCCTTTACAGCCGCAGCCTTCAGGTCTTGCTTGTTTGTGGGTCTTTCCGTCTTAAGTCTGGATTTGAGCAAGTGAAATGCATGCTCAATTGGGTTAAGATTTGGTGATTGACTTGACCATTGCAGAATGTTCCACTTTTTTGCACTCATGAACTCCTGGGTAGCTTTGGCTGTATGCTTGGGGCCATTGTCCATCTGTACTATGAAGCGCCGTCCAATCAACTTTGCAGCATTTGGCTGAATCTGGGCTGAAAGTATATCCCGGTACACTTCAGAATTCATCTGGCTACTCTTGTCTGCTGTTATGTCATCAATAAACACAAGTGACCCAGTGCCATTGAAAGCCATGCATACCCATGCCATCACGTTGCCGCCACCATGTTTTACAGAGGATGTGGTGTGCCTTGGATCATGTGCCGTTCCTTTCTTCTCCAAACTTTTTTCTTCCCATCATTCTGGTACAGGTTGATCTTTGTCTCATCTGTCCATAGAATACTTTTCCAGAACTGAGCTGGCTTCTAGAGGTGTTTTTCAGCAAATTTAACTCTGGCCTGTCTATTTTTGGAATTGATGAATGGTTTGCATCTAGATGTGAACCCTTTGTATTTACTGTCATGGAGTCTTCTCTTTACTGTTGACTTAGAGACAGATACACCTACTTCACTGAGAGTGTTCTGGACTTCAGTTGATGTTGTGAACGGGTTCTTCTTCACCAAATAAAGTATGCGGCGATCATCCACCACTGTTGTCATCCGTGGACGCCCAGGCCTTTTAGAGTTCCCAAGCTCACCAGTCAATTCCTTTTTTCTCAGAATGTACCCAACTGTTGATTTTGCTACTCCAAGCATGTCTGCTATCTCTCTGATAGATTTTTTTCTTTTTTTTCAGCCTCAGGATGTTCGGCTTCACCTCAATTGAGAGTTCCTTTGACCGCATGTTGTCTGGTCACAGCAACAGCTTCCAAATGCAAAACCACACACCTGTAATCCACCCCTGACCTTTTAACTACTTCATTGATTACAGGTTAACGAGGGAGACGCCTTCAGAGTTAATTGCAGCCCTTAGAGTCCATTGTCCAATTACTTTTGGTCCCTTGAAAAAGAGGAGGCTATGCATTACAGAGCTATGATTCCTAAACCCTTTCTCCGATTTGGATGTGGAAACTCATATTGCAGCTGGGAGTGTGCACTTTCAGCCCATATTATATATATATATAATTGTATTTCTGAACATGTTTTTGTAAACAGCTAAAATAACAAAACTTGTGTCACTGTCCAAATATTTCTGGCCCTAACTGTATATTGGGCCTGTCCACACAACACAAGAAAAATGTAGCGTTACTGATGTCAATGAGATTCCAGAGCAGTCCAAGTACATCCCTCAGACATGTGAAAGAAGACTAGAGGGTTAACATAATTAGGTGTACATTTCCTCTTGTTTAATTATGCATTCTCCTTTAATGAGAGCAGAGAAATTAGACAGCCTGTCGCAGAACAGTAAGAGGACAGGATGGGAAAGGCCGCTATGATACATTTGATTTAGGTAAATTTCTTATTGGATATATTTTAAGAATTAGTGAAAATTTACTAATGCAGTTATATTGATAGAGAAGAGTTTGGGAACCGCATGTTCTTCTCGCAAACCCAGTTACGATGTATATAGGAAATTTACCTATTTCTATGGGGGGAGGGTATGAATAAAAGGACTGCTCACTAGCGCTAAGGCTAAACATAAGGCAAGTGAAGGCAAACAGAAAATTCTGCCCTTGCCAGTTATCGTTACGTGCATTAGGCTGCGCTCACGAGTGACGTATCTATCCTAAGAATCAGATCCATTGTGGTAATGACACTCGGCTCAAATTCTGATCAGTTTCAGCTGAGTGTCAGTTTATCGTGATCCGATTCTTTCGCTTCAGACAATCATATCAAAGGTGCAGAGAAGACAGAATTGAATTCCTTCATCTTCTCCATAGTCTGTGTCCACATAAGTCAGACTGCTCTCAGATGACATCCAAGTGCAGGCCAGTGTTATCCATGCAGCCATAGACTTGAATGGGTGTGTGCAATCAGATTTGGGCTGCCACTCACAACAAGCTGACATTTTTTTTGTCATGCAAAAAAATGACCTGAACTGCCCCATAATATAATAAAATATTGTGCCGAGTGCTATCTGACAAAGCACTGGAAAGCCCTAGTCTGAGTTATACGCTCGTGTGAGCGAGCCCTCAAGCAGAGAGAGTCTAATAATTATCCCCAATCCTATTCTGCATAGGGTTTTTCATTTCATCTTGCAACACTGACAATACTATCCAGGGTGAAAGAGAACAACAAATGCTTACCTTGTAATGTATTATTTTACAAATATATCTATATTATAGCTTACAGTAAGATAAGAATGTGATCTCACATTGCATTTCCAGTAATTGGCATTACCTTTTAAAATGTAGTCTGTCAGCAATGTTGGTACTTTCTCGCTGTCATCTTTCATTGCATGCAGAACTGGAAAGAAATATAATGTAATTCACCATTATACACCACACAGAGCAATCAATTCTACCTACTCCCATTTGAATAGTTCTATATTGTGCTGTCATACACAAGTAATGCTCCAATGGAGGTCGTTACAATCATCAATATCAGCTCAACAAGACGAATAAAGCAAATTAGCGAAAAACAAACAGTAGAGTAAGATTTACTACACAAAATGTATAGTTCAGCTGCATCAGATGTTGCTTAACGATATAGCATCTTACAGTATTTTTCATAAGAAATCAATAACTTAAAGAGCTTTCCATATGGAGGGGGACACGTGATGTAATTATGCCTGCAGAACCGAAGAGAGATATTTTTTTTTTTATTAATTTGCTTCTTTGTTGCAAAGATAATAGCAATCAAAGTATTTGGCACCTAATAAGTTAACTTTTTCTTACTTAAAAGGTGTTTTCTGATGAACAAAGTTAATTTTAAAGTTCAATTTGTACAGGGGACATGGTCTGATCATTCCACATCTCCTGGGCCGGGGAGGACACAAAAGGGCATACAGACATTATGGGATCACAAGTTATACTTTGAGATAAAACATTCTTTAATAACAGTCTGTAATGTCTGTATACTCTGTGTCCTCCCCTGCCCAGGAACAAACCATGCTCCATGCAGGGTCAGACACAGCCATTACACAGCACATAGCAGGAACACATATATAAGATTATCTCAGCACAGGAACAATTTTTTTAAACATCCAATTGTGGAAATTATTATAAGGTCTATTGATTAAAATACACTCTAAAGTTACCTTTGTTAGTGGGAAAACTCCTTTAAGTTTAAGCACCACGTTATCAGTTAGTTTTGACTGGGGAGTGTATTTCCTACTGTATGATGCCAACCAATCCAAAAGGCAGCAACACAGTATAAAAAGAACACACCCACTATAGGGTTAGAGCAAGTTACTCAGTGTGTGAGATGTAATACAGTTCTGATCTCCTGGTCTAACCTCCATCATGATTAGAATGCACAGGTGACAAGCAACTTTCAGATTAGATTCCTGTGGTGGGAGGCGAAATAGAGCAGAGTTTAGCTGTGTCACATTACAAACCAGTCTATCACCTTGCCTCCTCTCATAGGAAGGTGACCTCTGCTGTACTGCCCCCTCCTCACACACACACTGTCTGTCCGGAGATATGTCTGTATTATACTTCTATATGTTGTGCATAGGGCAA
>JARQOC010000001.1:501091114-501118343 GCA_033576535.1 Allobates femoralis | reverse complement strand
GCAATATTGAGGTGTTGCAGTATATCATGAAAATCTTGGCTGAGCTTAACAGGAGTACCAAGAGATGTGCCTTCAGAAGGTCCTCAACGGCCATGATGACCCATTGGGGCAACGGGAGCAGATTCCTGCAAACACCAGGAACTATGCCATTTGTTGCTGCTGTCAGTAAAGGACAGAAGCATTTAAAGCGAACCTGTCACCCCCCGTGGACATCAAAAGCTATAATAGCCACCTTCTGCAGCACTAAGGCTGCATTCAGGGAAGGTGGCTATATGCTTTTGATGCCCTATATTCAGTCAAATATGAAGTTATATAAAGGCTTACACTTAAGAAGACCTAAGACCGGGAGGCGGGGTTTCGCACTCCTCCGACCCGCCTCCTCTTGTCAATCATTCAGGTCGCGCGCAGCCCGACGACTTCCTGGACACCCGGCGCACAGCGCATGTGCGGCGCCATAGAGGAGCACGGAGGCGCGCGTTCATGAACGACTATGAGGGGAGGCAGCAGCAGGCGACCTGAATGATTGACAAGAGGAGGCGGGTCGGAGGAGTGCGAAACCCCGCCTCCCGGTCTTAGGTCTTCTTAAGTGTAAGCCTTTATATAACTTCATATTTGACTGAATATAGGGCATCAAAAGCATATAGCCACCTTCCCTGAATGCAGCCTTAGTGCTGCAGAAGGTGGCTATTATAGCTTTTGATGTCCACGGGGGGTGACAGGTTCGCTTTAAATAGTTAACAGCAGCGATCAGAGCTCCGCTTCGGCTGCTGCCATTATACACCGATTTCGGCTATTTCACATAGCTGGCATGAACCTTGTGTACAGAACGCTCAACTCCTGAGGCCCCACAATTAGCTTCATGGATGCGATAAGTTGTTAAGGTGTTAATAGCATAAATTGCAATGATTAAATATTGTATAATATATACTAAAAATTAAACCATGTGTGCCAAGTACAAATACCTAAATGCTATGGACAAAAACTACACAAAACTAAAAGGGCATCGGAACATCATAAAGGAGGATTACCCCCTTAAAAGAGGGAAGATAATCCACTAAAAACAGGAGCTCCTACTGCATTACCCAACCTGAGCAATTCTGCTATAAATGGTTGGAGACAATGCTACATGAGATCTTTTCTTCCCTTTTTTTGCATGAATGACTGACATGGAAATGAGCAGCCCTGTGTATTAAATTACTTATCACTGAGAAAGGGATCTAAGATTTAAGTCACATTTTCAATATTTCCCGATTGTCACTAGTCGCCTTTATCCAACCATGGAGATAAAGGTGGGCATTTACCACCTGTGGGAATGGATATTATGTTCTTTAGAACGATTTTCAACCTTGCAATGTATGATTATTATACTCATTAAAATTAAACATTTCACCTGCTACATATGGTGTGGTATAACTATTGAACAGGTCACCAATTTTCTAGGTAAATATATTTCTAAAGGTGCAATTGACACGAATATCTCACCAGATGTCAGTAACAACTCATCCAATCCACTTAGGCAAATAAATCAAACCATAAAATGTTCATAACTTAATTTATGTGTAATAATGAGAAATGATACAGGAATATATAAATATTGAACATGCATCAAAAGGTGCAAAAAGCCATGTAAAGTCATGACACCATCCGAAATCTATCAGTAATTAGAAACCAGTCCTGCCACTTAGTAAAAAAATATCAGCGGCTTCAACTGATAGCCTATTAAAAAGGTGTCCCATTATCAAGGTGCTACACAAGAAACATCTCATGATGGGTAAAACCAGTGAGCTGTCTCAAGACCTTTGCAAAACATACTGATGGCATTGGTTACAAAATATGTAAACTAATGAAAGTTCTAGTTAACACCATTAGGGCCATAATCTAGAAGTGGAAAGAACATCTTTCCACCTTAAAGTGGCCACAACCATGAGATCCCTGCAAGATTTCAGACAGAGGAATGAAAAGAATTATCAGAAGAGTTACCCAAGAATCACCTGTGGAGAGCTATAGAATGACTTAATTATAGCTGCTGATTCCAAGTCCAAGAACACAATGTAATCACAGATGCAGATTCTTTACTGTATGAGCAGTTAGGCATGGCTTCACATCTCGACAAGGTCCGGTCCGGGGTGTCCGCGATGACAGACAGCCCCGGACCGGATCAACACACAGAACCAGAGGGTCAAATGTGCCCTCCGGTCCTGTGTGCAGCCGGATGCTGCTAATTGCAGCCGCAGCTGCTGATTTTTCAAGACCACGACTAGCATGGAGCTAGCCGCGGTCCTGAAAGAACAGCAGCGTGCAGCCGCCATTGTCCGCTTGCCGGATCCTCCTGGACCGGGGCAATCCTGCCCCATAGGCTCCCATGTTAGGGAGCGGCAGATTGCCCCGGATACGGGAGGATCTGGCCAAATTCAAGATCTGGCAAAAGGGGAGATTTTCCTCCCCGGACAAAAAACCGATGCAAGCATCATTTTGTGTCAGGGGAGAATAATCAGTATTCCCCCGGACTGTCACTGGGCCAAAAACCGATCCGGGGCTGTCTGGTTTACACCGGACAGCCCCAGATCCAAAAAAAACAAGATGTGAAGCCAGCCTTAGACTTTGGAAATCTCTGTTGTATGATGTTGTGATGATTGAGTCAAAAATTATACTAAAATTTAAGAAGGGCCTGCATGCCTTTCTTGAAAGGCATGTTATTACAAGTTTCTTTAAAAGGGCGTTGATCCAGGGAACTAGTGCGATTGCCGTATGTCGAGTAAGGAAGGAATTTTTTTCCCCAATGTAGCCACATGGGTTTTTTTTTTTTTTTGCCTTCCTCTTGAGCAACATGTTGGGCTATGGGTTGAACTAGATGGACTTAAAGTCTGCCTTCAACCTTAAAAACTATAATGTACCTTTCATGGCATACACACTCATTACTCAAGACTCCATTGCTTAACAAAAAGCAAGATACAGCACATTTAAAGTTTGCTCAACAACATTTAGACAAGCCTGTGAAATACTGGGAGAATATAGTCTGGTTAGGAGGAGACCAAAATTGAACTTTTTGAATGCCATAACACACATTATGTTTGGGGGCCTTTAGCACCATACTAACAGTGAAACCTGGTGGTGGGAACATCATGGTGTGGGGCTTTATTTCAGCATACAGCACTGGCAAACTTCATATAACGCAAGGAAAGATGAATGGACCAATGGAGTGAGATATTCTTGGTAAAAATCTGCTGCCATCTACCAGGATGATGAAGATGAAATGATGGAGAACATTTCAGCAAGACAATGATCCCAAACACACAGCCAAGGAACTCATTTGGTTTAAGAGAAAATAAAGCTGCTAGAACAGCCATGCTGATCAGCTGACCTGAATCCAATAGAAAATGTATGGAAGGAACTAAAGTTCAGAGTTCATTGAAAGATCCACGGAACCTTGAGGAAGTGAAGAGCGCGTGTGGAAGAATGGCCCAAAATCACACCTGAGCAATGCATGGGACTAGTTTCTCTATACAGGAGGCATCTTGAAGCTATCATCAACAACAAAGGCTTGCGTATGAAGTATTAAATACATTTCAGTAAGGGTCTTCAGTTTTTCCTGTGTCATTGCTCATTATTACACATCACTAAATGTAAGGACATCTATGGGTTGATTTCTTTGGCTGTGTGGATTGAATGGGTTGTCACCACATCTGGTGAGAAATTCATGTCAACAGCACCTTTAGAAATAGATTTACTGTTTTTACTTGTTGTTTACTTTGCTATAGCATTGTTAACTACAATACAGACCAATGTAATGTATGAATTTTTGCGGAAATGTCTAACTGCAAGAAGTCTATGGGGCTGGGAGATTATGCTGGCACCCAAGCTGAATGGTCATCACAAATGTGGAGTAAACCTAGCCTACCATGAAACTTCTACAATAACCACAAGACAGCAGTATTGTCAGTCCACATTACTATTCCACGCCTGGTAGACATATACCCTTACCGTTCCTGGCAGATGACCCTTCTCCTGTTTGCCATTTTGTGTGCTGTTACTTTTGAGCTTTCGCTTCTTTTTCACATTTTCCTTGTGTTCTTTCTGTTTGTTCTGCACTTCAATGAGTACAGAGATAAAGCTGTTCTTCACTTCTTTCTCAAACTCCAGCTCATCCCGTAAGGCCAGCTGCTGCACCAGCTCCTCCGAGTAATCCTTAATGGCCATCTCAATTTCCTCCAAAAGATCATTTAACTCTGCGACAGACATCTGCTTCACTCCTGTAGAAAAGAGAAATGGAGCAGATAGACACTGCAATGTGGAATGATGTATCAGTGCACAGAATAGGATATAATTAATTAAATGGCAATTCTACTAAACCAATGCTTTACCTTTCAATCTACAGTACTACTTAAACTGTATATAGTAAATGCAAGAAGCTCAGACTTTAGTATCAAAATGACCAAAAATATCTGATATCAAGTCAATGGCTCATGCCTAAATCACAATAACCTGCATAGGTTTTCATACAGCAAAGCAAGGAGCTGGAGGATGCGGCCTCTATATTGGAGTTCCATAAATGCTGTAGATCACGTGCTGGTACCCCATCAACCGATCTAACCACGGGGCAGGGGAGTGCTGCTCCTGTGTAGGCTTGTACACAGCCATGTATGGTTTTAATACAAGTTATATCATGAGAAAAGAATAAAGCATGGTCAACAAATTTTCACAAGAGTCATGTAAGGCTGCTTTCACATTGAAGGTAAATGTAATTCTTGGCAGATGTTGCTGCAGCTGCCGAGTAACGGCCAATTGGCAGCACCGATATGGCAAGCCCCATTCATTCTCTATGGGGCTTGTGGTCAGCCGCACCTGACTGCAAGCCCCATAGAGAAAGAATGGGGCTTGCCGGATCTGTGCTGCAATTCGGAGTTACACGGCAGGTGCGGTGACATCTGCCGCGAATTACATTTACCACTGATGTGAAAGTCTTACCGAAATAAAATTAGCAATGTATCAATTTTTATGTGCTGAACAAGAATATGAGTGTCAAAATGTAAAATTGGAGAAAGAGGATGAAGTGCTGGAGATCCCTGCTGTTGAAAAAGAAAACCAGGTCCAGAGAAGTCTGGTGCAATGGTGTTTCTTTATTCCGACGCGTTTCAGAGCAACCTCTGCTCCTTCCTCAGGGACCCGCATCGGTCCTGGTTTTCCTTTCAGCAGCATGGATCTCCAGCACTTTGTCCTGTTTCTCCAATTGTTTTCCACATTGCACGTGGGAGTGTGGATCCAGCGGCAGCTGTGTATGCACAGATACTGGTTGTGGGTTCCCACAACCTGACCACATTTCAACAGGCAATTGCCCCTCTCTGCCAAAAGAGAAGACCCCATGTGCTTTGTCTCTCACATTCCCAGAAAATGCAAGGTTGGCTCTAGTTTTTTTTGTAATCTGCAATTATTGTTTACATCTACATCTTCAATTTCTTTGTCTGTGTACTGTACAGTGTTTCAGAGTATCTCTGCAGTGTGTCCAGCAGTAGTCAGCCAGCATGGTAGTGGACTATCCCCTTGTATCTTTGTTTCATTGTGGTGATATCTTGATGGCAACGTTCGCCATGTTCATCACCAACAATACCACAGTTGCCAGGAAGGAAATCCAGTCGGGAATGAAGGAAGTGGACCTTAGGAGACATATTGTAGCCAAGTTTCTGATGCTGCATGTCTTCTACTCATTTATTGTAGGTTTCTGCACTAACATTCCCGAGACACTTTGTGGACACTGGACAAAAGTTGTGTGGCACATGTAGCACATCATACACAGTTTGCAGGGCCCAAGGCTTGTCCTGGTCGCCTATCTTGCAACCGAAGTAAAGATGATATGCCTTCTTCACTTGAGAAGTGATACTTTTTTTCTGGTTAGCAAATGTCACTTCCCCACAAATATAGTAAAAATTGTCCATGGTATTAACGCACTTTCGAGGCATTAGTGTTCTGTATTGTAACCAAATGGATAAAGTAACAGTTTTATGCAACAGCAGCTTAAACTGAATCTCGCCAAGTCTGAAATAGTTTAAACCTTCCTGACTGGGCTTTGTATAGTACACTGCTGATGTCAGCCTACTTCAGCAGGCACCTAGCAGTAGTACTGCACTGCATGTGGAAATGGTGAAATAAATCCTGGATGATGGGTGCATGATGATACTATGCAATATCACCTAATTCCAGGCTTATTCAGGATGTTACAGTACTACTGGATAAATTGACATTGTCGGTGAAACATAGAAAATGCACTATACAAGATATCTTCAAAACAAGAGAGAATAAAAAACCTTCATGGTCCTGTTCAGCACACCAAGAAACTATAGATAACGACCTTTAAAGTCCATAACAATATCAGTATTGACCAGTGTAATCACAACTCATTTTCCCAATGTTCTTTAACTCTCTTCTGCAAAGTCATGAAAAAAGCAAGAGCCGTCAGAGCTTATGACAGTGGAGGAGCTTCAAATGCCTCAGGAATGTATTTATTTTTGCACATTTCCCTGATTAGATTGTAAATTTTATATCACTGATTTATTAGCAGATAGCCATTGTGCTATGCAGTAAAAATAGCTCATGCTGATTTGGCCTATCCAGGGACAGTCAATTCTCTTGTGGAGTATCAAATGTGAATCCCGTTCATTAATATGTATGTTAGCATAACTGAATATCCAACATGAAAGGAATCTTCCAATTGCTTTAAGATTATTCACCAGGCGACTTCTTCGTCCTTGAATGGAAAGTGCCTGGAGATATGGAGCGTGCACAAGCCTGCAATTCTGACGGTCAAAGAGAAACAGCCGGTCGGGACTCAAACAAATGGGACTTCAAAGTGCTTCATTCCTCTAAGTTATACAGCAGTAGACTTACAGATATGGTGTAAATGTGTCGTCGATATTCGCCAAATACTGAGGAGAGGAATACATATACAGATGTAAATTGGAGGGAAACACAGAATTGTTAAGTGGTTATGATGTTTATGGCTATCAGATGCTGGTTCATCGTTATTAAAGGGAATCGCACCTGGTCATCTGAAAGCAGCATATTCACTACCAGCCTATTACTATTGGCATGCATTTTGTGATGTGCACAATAATTGCAGATAGAAAGAAAGAAAGGAGGGAATAAAAAAAAAAAAAAAAAAAAAGAAGTTTTGCATTTTGACTCATTCATGTTGAACACATACATTGATAAGAAATGATTGATTTTATTTCAGTGGCAATTTGTAGCGCAGTGTAATCTGCAGGTTTGCACATCACACAGGGTGACTATCATGTCATATACACTGGGGTCTGTGATGTTGATGCACAGACGAGAAAAAAAAAAAATTGAAAAGGAGCTGTATGAAGATACTAGTGAAATATTACATTTTCACAAGAAGAAACGTGTGAAAATCTGCAGTTTGCATGTGTAGTATGGCGTGCACGTGTTCTGATCCATCCAATACTGGATTAACATTAGCCTGGAAGTCTGATCCACAGGAACACTGCACCTTCCTTTCCAAGGTATGAAGACATCCTCATGCTAATAAATCAATAACTACAAGGTTCTTTCCACATCTTTCTACTTACTGTCTTCGTAGCTATTACTAGAGGAAGATTTTTTGAGTATCTGGATCTCTTGCGAAAGCATCGAGAGACGATCTGATTGAGACGGAGTGTCATCCTCTTCTGGATCAGGCGACTCCTGCATCATTTCCTCAATTTCTTCAATAACCTGCCAGGAAGAAAAAAAGATTACAGCTAATGAATCTCATGTGGGTTTACAAGGTTCCTAAAGCCCTCAAACCTGCATAACAAGGAAGACTTAACACACACAACACACAGAGCAATAATGCAGATTTGAGTATAGCTCGAGAAAGACAACTCTCTTGGGGTATTAACAGGGGTAACAAGATGGTGTAGCAGGGGGTCTTCAGTAGGTCTTTGGCTGATATGTTAACAACTCATCAGCAAACCACAATGGTCACGGAAAGAGCAGCTTACTGAATTGCCACACTTAAATGGCCCTTTTAAGAGAAATGCCACTTTTTGATAGCTTTTCCCTATAGAAAAGAAAAATAAAAAAATTTAAAAAATAAATAAAAAATAAGGGTCAGAATTGTAAGACTCCTACTTTGTCCTTTCAGGAACAGTTTTCAGCAGCCTCTTCATCAGCAGAGGCAGGATTACTATGACAGGCAACACCCTAATCTTAAATGCTCCAGCAATCACAAATGGCAACATAACAGCTGACCTCGCTTCCCTCATTTACAATACAATAATCTTTGCTTATACTCATTAGATGCTTTCTTATAAAAGATACAAGATAGGACTGGGATCTAATTATTGTGGCTCAATTGTACCGTACACAAAAATCACACATTTAACACTCGGCTACAAAGTAGATAGCGACCAGCATACAGCAAGTTTTGTTATGCACAGACCAACAACAGAGTCTCACAGCATATACTGTATATACTCGAGTATAAGTCGACTATAGAAACAGAGTGAAACGTGCATTGTCCCAGTGGACGTAGCCTGTACCCCGCAGGCTGCCCACATGTCACCTGTGTGTAACCGAGAATTAAGATTTCAAGTCCACCTGAGGTGAGTGCATCCTTTCATTCTATACTCTACAATGGATGGACTGTGTCATATAGGATTGCACCTCCACTGAGTGGTGAAGTAACCAACTTCTCCTCTCGTTATGTGAATAAGGTGAACACTTAACAGTCTGAAGGAGAAGTGCGGGGCTTTCTGTATTATTGTTGATTGAACCTGCTCTCACTGAGGTGCCAGCTCTCTTTTTGTACTGAAGGGAGTTGGCAATATGTCAGATTGCTCACGAATGGCACATCACTCATGAACACCAGCGATACTCACCAAGTAACAAGTATCATGAATACCGTACTGTGTGAGTAGCAAATAGTAATGATTACAATTGCTCATCACTAGGTATCACCCATCATGTCATTATCCATAGAGTGAGGTCCATCTGTATAAGTTTGTCCTATATCAACCAGTGATTCAAGGAGGTGTTGGAGATGGGGGCTCGATCCCTCAATGGGAATTAACTGGCCTTCAATTCATAGCTACCACCCTGACCAGGGCAGTCCATAACTGGCCCTCATTGTGACTGACCCCATGTACAGCCCATGTGCTTCGTTACACCATTCTGGATATTCAGGGGGAGAAAACTGCACCTCAATGTCCCTGGGCTAATGAACCAGTAACTTCCTGGGAGCCTGGTACTAAATGGACTGGTACAGACCAAACAAATAATAAAATGGCGACTGGAGCTAGCTCCTATCAACACCATTGAAGGCAGACAGCACAGCTACTGTATTTTCTGGATATGTTATAGTGATTGGTGGGATTCCCAATGTTTACATATTGGTTCACATATACCGTAGAGGTGTGGTAAATGTTGTCACCAAATACAATTGATACAACGTTGGTATATTGAATCTAGGTATACCTAACACTTTAAAAAAAAAATGTTTATTGATCAACATAAAAGATCTGATAAAATACAAAATGGTACACACCAAACAGATAAAATACCAAATACCAGCAGAAGAGAGGATCCACCAACCACACATACACCACACAATACTGGTGACATTATTTAATGTTGCCATGTATGAAGGATCACTCTCTCCTGTTGGACCCAGAGAATTCCATGCACTGGGAATCCAGTTCCTGTGGTGTGATATGACAGACTGACCATACGAGACTGGAGATCCCTTTAAGCTGCAATATATTAAATTACCCCAATGACGTATGAAGGAGCATATAGATGTGGAGCCTGGAGGCCTGTCCATCCGTTATATGGTGCCTGGTGGCACTCTCGTTCATATCATATAGCTGGAGCCCCTCCTATGTAACAGAGACAAGCTTACTAGCTGCATGCTGAATCGTAGAGAAATCCAGACTATCTGCTGCTATTTGAAGCCTTCACAAGTGGACGGTTGACGGGCCATCAAAACCATGTGTTTGGACCACTGGATATCTTTTTATGTTAATAGAATGTCATTATTAAGATAAATTCACCATTATTACTCCTGATGAAGCCATATTGTTAAAGATGGAATGTGTCTAGTGTTAGTGTATGTATGGAAAGGGATCCCGCTATAGTTTATCCCTCCTATATGTTCTGTAACAATTTCTACACAAGTATTTTTCTATTTCCGATATTTCCTATATTGAAGCATCATAGGCTCAGATAGGGAGAGTCAATGCTGAGCAAGGGCACCATTATATGTTGTAGGTAGGTTGAGATAGGACAACAGATGAGCCTCCCCTACTAAGCGGTGTATGTGTGCTTGGTGAATCCCCTCTTATGATGATATCTCTGATGTGCAGTATTTTGCACTTTATCAGATCTTTTCTGTATATCAATAAAGGAATATTGTTTTAAATGTATTAGTAGGTATTTGTTTGGTATCTTGTGGAACATGTTACAATAGCCCAAACCCTTTAACCCCTTCACGACCCTTGGCCCACCGTTTGGGCCATGGAAACAAGTTCGTTCCCGACCCTTGGCCCAGGGGGTGGGCCATGGATTGATCGGGCTCCTGCAGGCCGAGTGAGGGTCTCACTGACCTGTCATTCGGCCTGCAGGTACATGGGTGTTTGTACAACACCCCATGGGGGGTCGATTTGCCCCCACCCCCACCCCCCCGGCTACAGGCGCGGTGATTGGCGCTCAAAAGTGAAAGTGAAAATCACCGCGCCTGTCATGCTTCCCTGCCTGCCCCTGCTCTCCCTACCCTCCGATCTGCTACCCTGGCATCCTCTAAGTGCCCCCCTGTCCCCCACCTCTCTATCCTGCCCCCTCTTCATCTTTCTTACCCCCCCCCCCCCGCTTCCTGTCCCTGCGGCCGCTTCCTGTCCCTACCGCGGGCTTCCTCTTCCTGCCGCCCGCCTGCTCCTGCCTGCCCCCGCTTCCTGTGAGTGCCCCCCCAAGCCCTGTCACCCCCCCTCTTCCCCCTGCCTGCCCCCCCGACCACCGGAGCGGCGATCGCCTCTCCCACTCACCCCTCCGGCGATCGCGCTCCATCCTGCACCCGGTGCACGGCTGCGTCCCGATCCTCCTCCTCTTCTCTCCGGCCGCTCGCATCTGACAGCTCTGTGCTGGAGCTGTCAGATGACTTCTACAGCTAGATCCTGAGGATCCAGCTGTAGGAAGTGATCTGACAGATCCAGCACAGTGATGCACAGTGACCATTATGTGATCACTGTGGATCACTGTACTGGATCTGTCAGATCACTTTCTACAGCTGGATCCTGAGGATCCAGCTGTAGGAAGTGATCTGACAGATCCAGCACAGTGATCCACAGTGACCATTATGTGATGACTGTGGATCACTGTACTGGATCTGTCAGATCACTTTCTACAGCTGGATCCTGAGGATCCAGCTGTAGGAAGTGATCTGACAGATCCAGCACAGTGATCCACAGTGACCATTATGTGATCACTGTGGATCACTGTACTGGATCTGTCAGATCACTTCCTACAGCTGGATTCTGAGGATCTAGCTGCAGAAAGTGATCTGACACCCCGGGCGCAGTGACCCACTATGTGCATCACTGCGCCTGGGCTGCCAGATCGCTTTCCGCAGCTCGATCCCCATGCATGGGGATCGAGCTGCAGAAAGCTATCTAACAGCCCGGGCGCAGTGATGCACATAGTGGGTCACTGCGCCCAGGCTCTTAGATTGCTGCTCTGCAGCCCGATCTCCCTGCATGGGCATCGAGCTGCAGAAAGCAATCTGACAGCCCGGACGCAGTGATGCACATAGTGGGTCAATGCGCCTGTGCTGCCAGATCGCTTTCCGCAGCTCGATCCCCATGCATGGGGATCGAGCTGCGGAAAGCGATCTGGCAGCCCAGGCGCAGTGATGCACATAGTGGGTCACTGCGCCCAGGCTCTTAGATCGCTGCTCTGCAGCCCGATCTCCCTGCATGGGCATCGAACTGCAGAAAGCAATCTGACAGCCCGACGCAGTGATGCACATAGTGGGTCAATGCGCCTGTGCTGCCAGATCGCTTTCCGCAGCTCGATCCCCATGCATGGGGATCGAGCTGCGGAAAGCGATCTGGCAGCCCAGGCGCAGTGATGTACATAGTGGGTCACTGCACCCAGGCTCTTAGATCGCTGCTCTGCAGCCCGATCTCCCTGCATGGGCATCGAGCTGCAGAAAGCAATCTGACAGCCCGGACGCAGTGATGCACATAGTGGGTCAATGCGCCTGTGCTGCCAGATCGCTTTCCGCAGCTCGATCCCCATGCATGGGGATCGAGCTGCGGAAAGTGATCTGGCAGCCCAGGCGCAGTGATGCACATAATGGGTCACTGCGCCCGGGGTGTCAGATCACTTTCTGCAGCTCGATCACCATGCTGGCGGATCGGGCTCCAGAGTAGCGATCTGAAAGCAAAGGTGATCGAGAGTCGTGGGACCTTCGTTGTGGACTACGTCGGAGACAAACGTCGTGGGACCTTCGTTATGGACTACGTCGGAGCGATCGAGCGTCGTGGGACCTTCGTTGTGGACTACGTCGGATCTTTTTATAATAAAGATGGAGTCCGAATTGTGTCTGTTTTTTTTTCAAATAAAAAGATTTTTCTCTGTGTGTATTTATTGACTATTTACTGTACTAGAGATTCCTAATGGCGGGTCTAACATTGGCCCTATATTATGAATCTCGGGCTTAGTGCCAGCTGCCAATAAAAAGCTGGCATTAACCCCTTTATTACCCAGTTAGCCACCGGCACCAGGGCAACTGGAAGAGCGTGGGTACAGCGCCAGAAAATGGCGCTTCAATGAATGCGCCATTTTCTGGGGCGGCTGCGGGCTGCAATTCGCAGCATGGGGGGCCCAGAACGCTTGGGCCTCTCTATGCTGAGGATTCCAGCCCCCAGCTGCCTAGTTGTACCTGGCTGGACCAAAAATATGGCGGAGCCCCACGTAATTTTTTTTTCTAGAAATATTTCTAGAAATAAAAAAAAAATAGGCTTCGCTGTATTTTTGGTTCCAGCCAGGTATGACGAGGCAGCTGGGGGTGGGTGGCAGTCCGTAGCTGCCAAGTTGTACCTGGCTGGACCAAAAATATGGCGGAGCCCTATGTCATTTTTTTTCTAGAAATATTTCTAGAAATAAAAAAAAAATAGGCTTCGCTGTATTTTTGGTTCCAGCCAGGTATGACGAGGCAGCTGGGGGCTGGTGGCAGTCCGTAGCTGCCAAGTTGTACCTGGCTGGACCAAAAATATGGCGGAGCCCTATGTCATTTTTTTTCTAGAAATATTTCTAGAAATAAAAAAAAAATAGGCTTCGCTGTATTTTTGGTTCCAGCCAGGTATGACGAGGCAGCTGGTGGCAGTCCGTAGCTGCCAAGTTGTACCTGGCTGGACCAAAAATATGGCGGAGCCCTATGTCATTTTTTTTCTAGAAATATTTCTAGAAATAAAAAAAAAATAGGCTTCGCTGTATTTTTGGTTCCAGCCAGGTATGACGAGGCAGCTGGGGCCTGGTGGCAGTCCGTAGCTGCCAAGTTGTACCTGGCTGGACCAAAAATATGACAGAGCCCCATGGGTCCCCTATGCTGCGAATTGCAACTACTAGACTAGTATGTTTTTTCACATAAAGTTTCTTTATTCATTTATACGTCTCAATTTGTGAAGCACATGGTGGTTCAAAGTGCTCACTGTGCATCTAGATATGTTCCCTGGGGGGTCTAGTTTCCAAAATGGGGTCACTTGTGGGGGAGCTCCAATGTTTAGGCACACAGGGGCTCTCCATACGCGACCTGGTGTCCGCTAACAATTCCAATTGTTGGCAAACACCAGGTTGCGTATGGAGAGCCCCTGTGTGCCTACACATTGGAGCTCCCCCACAAGTGACCCCATTTTGGAAACTAGACCCCCCAAGGAACGTACCTAGATGCATAGTGAGCACTTTGAACCCCCAAGTGCTTCACAAATTGATCCATAAAAATAAAAAAGTACTTTTTTTCCACAAAAAAATTATTTTTTCATTATTACAGATCAATTTGTGAAGCACCTGGAGGTTCAAAGTGCACACTATGCATCTAGATACATTCCTTGGGGTGTCTAGTTTACAAAATGGGGTCACTTGTGGGGGAGCCCCAATGTTTAGGCACACAGGGGCTCACCAAACGCGACATGGTGTCCGCTAACAATTTGAGCTCATTTTGCATTCAAATTGTTAGCGGACACCATGTCGTGTTTGGAGAGCCCCTATGCGTCTCCACATTGGAGCTCCCCCACAAGTGACCCCATTTTGGAAACTAGACCCCCCAGGGAACATATCTAGCTGCATAGTGAGCACTTTGAACCCCCAGGTGCTTCACAAAATTGGTCCGTAATAATGAAAAAAGAAATTTTTGTGGAAAAAAAAGGGCTTTTTCATTTTTATGGATGAATTTGTGAAGCACCTGGGGGTTCAAAGTACTCACTATGCATCTAGATACGTTCCCTGGGGGGTCTAGTTTCCAAAATGGGGTCACTTGTGGGGGAGCTCCAATATTTAGGCACACAGGGGCTCACCAAACGCAACATGGTGTCCGCTAACAATTTGAGCTCATTTTGCATTCAAATTGTTAGCGGACACCATGTCGTGTTTGGAGAGCCCCTGTGCGTCTCCACATTGGAGCTCCCCCACAAGTGACCCCATTTTGGAAACTAGACCCCCCAGGGAACATATCTAGCTGCATAGTGAGCACTTTGAACCCCCAGGTGCTTCACAAATTGGTCCGTAATAATGAAAAAAGAAATTTTTGTGGAAAAAAAAGGGCTTTTTCATTTTTATGGATGAATTTGTGAAGCACCTGGGGGTTCAAAGTACTCACTATGCATCTAGATACGTTCCCTGGGGGGTCTAGTTTCCAAAATGGGGTCACTTGTTGCGGAGCCCCAATGTTTAGGCACACAGGGGCTCACCAAACGCAACATGGTGACAGCTAACAATTTGAGCTGATTTTTATTCAAATTGTTAGCGGACACCATGTCGCTTTTGGAGAGCCCCTGTGTGCCTAAACATTGGAGCTCCCCCACAAGTGACCCCATTTTGGAAACTAGACCCCCCAGGGAACATATCTAGATGGGTAGTGAGCATATTGAACCCCCAGGTGCTTCACAAATTATTGAAAAAAAAAGATTTTTGCGGAAAAAAAGTACTTTTTCATTTTTACAGATTAATTTGTGAAGCACCTGGGGGTTCAAAGTGCTCACTATGCATCTAGATACGTTCCCTTGGGGGTCTAGTTTCCAAAATGGGGTCACTTGTGGATGAGCTCCTATGTGGAGACGCACAGGGGCTCTCCAAACGCAACATGGTGTCCGCTAACAATTTGAGCTCATTTTGCATTCAAATTGTTAGCGGACACCATGTCGCGTTTGGAGAGCCCCTGTGCGTCTCCACATTGGAGCTCCCCCACAAGTGACCCCATTTTGGAAACTAGACCCCCAAAGGAACGTATCTAGATGCATAGTGAGCACTTTCAACCCCCAGGTGCTTCACAAATTGATCCATAATAATGAAAAAATAATTTTTTTGTGGAAAAAAAAGTGCTTTTTCATTTTTATGGATGAATTTGTGAAGCACCTGGGGGTTCAAAGTGCTCACTATGCATCTAGATACGTTCCTTGGGGGGTCTAGTTTCCAAAATGGGGTCACTTGTGGGGGAGCCCCAATGTTTAGGCACACAGGGGCTCACTAAACACAACATGGTTACAGCTAACAATTTGAGCTGATTTTTATTCAAATTGTTAGCGGACACCATGTCGCGTTTGGAGAGCCCCTGCGTGCCTAAACATTGGAGCTCCCCCACAAGTGACCCCATTTTGGAAACTAGACCCCCCAGGGAACATATCTAGATGGGTAGTGAGCATATTGAACCCCCAGGTGCTTTACAAATTGATCTGTGAAAATGAAATAGTACTTTTTTTTTCACAAAAATTTTCTTTTAGCCTAAATTTTTTCGTTTTCACATGGCAACAGCATAAAATTCATCCTAAAATTTGTTGGGCAATTTCTCCTGAGTACACCGATACCTCATATGTGGTCATAAACCACTGTTTGGGCGCACGGCAGGGGTCAGAAGGGAAGGAGCGACATTTCACTTTTTGAATGTAAAATTAGCTCCAAAAGTCAAATTGCGCTCCTTCACTTCTGAGCCCTGCCGTGCGCCCAAACAGTGGTTTATGACCACATATGAGGTATCGATGTACTCGGGAGAATTTGCACAACACATTTTAAGATCCATTTTATCCTGTTGCCCATGTGAAAATGAAAGAATTGAGGCTAAAAGAACATTTTTGATAAAAAAATTAAAATATCCATTTTTTGTTTCCACTTTGCTTTAGTTCCTGTGAAGCACCTGAAGGGTTAATAATCTTCTCGAATGTAGTTTTGAGTAGCTTGAGGGGTGCAGTTTTTGGAATGGTGTCACTTTTGGGTGTTTTCTGTCATGTACACCCCTCAAAAGGACTTCAAATGTGATGTGGTCACTAAAAAAAATGGTTTTGTAAATTTTGGTTGAAAAATGAAAAATTGCTCATGAACTTTGAACTCTTATAACGTCCTAACAAAAAATTTTTTTTTTTCCAAAATTGTGCTGATGTGAAGTAGACATGTGGGAAATATTATTTAATAACTTTTTTCTGTCACATATCTCTCTTGTTTATCAGAAAAAAAAATTAAAAATGTGAAAATTGTGAAATTTTCAAAATTTTTGCCATATTTTTGATTTTTTCACAAATAAACGCAAAAATTATCGACTTAAATTTAACACTAGCATGAAGCCCAATATGTCACGAAAAAACAAACTCAGAATCGCTAGGATCGGTTGAAGCGTTCCTGAGTTATAACCTCATAAAGGGACACTGGTCAGAATTGCAAAAAAGGCCAAGGTCTTTAGGGTCAAAATAGGCTGGGTCATGAAGGGGTTAAAGACCCACTCCACACGTTTTTTTTTTTATCGCAATGCTTTAGTGGTGCTTTAAATGTCCCCTGTCCTAATATCACCCTTCAGCATCTTCATCTTTTACAGTGTAGCTCTGGCCTGTCTCGGGTGTTGTGTGACCTGCTGACAACTCCAGTTGTTTTATAGAATGCACCTGGAGTCACAACTGCAAGTCTATGAGCGCCTCATTTTTGCCCTCAGACTTGGATTGAGACCTTGTGATGTAACTTCTGACTTCCAGCCAGTCAGAAGTTACAGCAATAAGATGGCACCACGGGACCAGAGGCGTCGGAGTAACCTGATGACACTGGAGAGCAGAGTATCAGACAATGGATGTAGATTTAAAGCTCCACCCCAGCAGTGAAATTTATTTGTAATAGATGCTGTAACGGGATGTCAATCAAGGGAACTAGTCTGATTGCGTATGTGGAGTCGGGAAGGAATTTTTGCCCTCATATACAGTTTAGTCTGTCTGAGATTTTTGCCTTCCTCTGGATCAACATGTTAAGCTATAGGTTGAACTCAATGGATTTTAAGTCTAAAGATCCCCTACATTAATATAGTGAAAGCTGCTGTCTCTACACAAGACATTTCTCTCTTTGCAGGTTATACTGTCTCAGGTTTCTCTAGGACATCCGAAGAGAAGAACTAATGGAAATGAGAACAGGGCGTTTTCCTATAAAGCCGGGTATTTACCTGCTCAGCGGTGAAGAGTGGCTCATCATTTATACAGGACACTATTATCGAATGCATGTCTAGCTGTTCTCTTAGCTCCTCATCATCAGACAGGTCGAGGTTTAAGTTATTGTCCACCTGAAATGAGAAAATATTCTATTATTGTCAGTAATGCACTTTATAAAGAGGGAGCAAAAAGTTACTGAAAGTGGAAAGGAAAAAACAAAATAATGAAGAATATGGTTGCAACATTTCATGCAAAACTTTTTGCGGCTCATGACCAAAGGCGTTGTAAAACCACTATTGATCTGCCATCATATGAGGTGTACAAGGGGGTCTGGGGTTAGCCCCAACTAGGAAAATCCGGATATCAATTTGTAAATTTCTAGGAATAACAGAGAACCGGCTTCACAAAGAGCTCCAAGAACACAGGTTCCAGAACTGCACTTTCATATGGACCGATAAGGCCGACATGTCAGGGTTGGTGACCAATTCTTTCTAAAGCATGGCTATGCCAATGGTTACTAGGAGCATGGTGGGGGATATTTGGTGGAGGTCTGCCCACTACGACCCCCCCCCACACCAACCTCTGGAATAAGTCCAGCTATGAAGGTCTCTGACACTTGCTGCCTGGACAAAGTTCTGATGGACATTCAGAACTTAAAGGGGTTTAGAACATGGACAATTGTACTTTATAATCAATACATTTTAGGCTGGGTTCACACACAGCGTATTGCTGGGTTTTTGGTGCAAAATTGCACGAAAAACAGATCCTCAGAGAGCGCAGCTTTCTGTGTATGATCGCCGCTGGGCTATACGCCTATGCTTACTCACCTCGCTCCCCCGGGCCGCAGTAAGCGCAGCCTCTAAGACTCTGCAGCACCATGTGACATCACTCGGTCACATAGTGCAATCCCGGATCACCCACCATCGGGATGAGGCGAGATCCCCAGGGGAGCGTGGCGAGTAAGCGCAGGTGAATAGCGGAAAAGAATAGACATGTTCATTCTTTTTACACATCCGCTGTTCAGACCAAAAGCAGATCTGTAAAAAGCGCAACCTGTGAATGGAAAATAGTGAAATGCATCGACTTGGCTGGGACAGGTAATATCAATGTGTTTCACTGCATTAGCGGATCCATACAAAGAGCAGCAATTGTGCGGCATGTGAACCCAGCCTTAGAATAAAAACAAGTTCCACAACTGGAATAAGGGGGGGGGAGAAAATTCTTGTCCTGAGAGATTTTTTATAAATGTGCCCCTGTGTAATGTATATGTCAGACCATGCAGAAGTTTGTCGGATATACCACAGCTCCCGGGCAGGGGAGGGAGGTAATAGATTATTCAGACATTACAGCACAGGTTCAGAGCTGATTCTGTGATGGAACACACCCCATTGACTAGTAAACTTGTTCTTCGTCACAGAAAGGATCAGTTGTGATCCCTGGCTGTAAGGTCAGTATACTCTTACTTCCTCCCCTGTGATCCCCAGCTGTAATATCTTTATACACTTACTTCCTCCCTGCCCAGGAGCTGTGGTATATCAGACCTGTTCCTGCATGGACGGACACATCTATTACACAGAGGCACATTTATAAGAATATCTCGCGACAAGAAATTTTTTTTTTTTTAAGCAAATCCAATTGTGGAACTTATTTTTATTGTAATATCTATTCATTAAAATATTCAATTGTTCGTGCACAACCCCTTTAAATAGACCTGCAGCTAGTCTTCCTCAGAATTAGTGGATGTCACCACGGGGTCCTCATAATATAGCATCACTGTGTAAGATTGGGAAGATTTAAAAAAAAAAAAAAAAAGATTACAATCCATGGGAAATATCAGCTGGGCTTTGAATGTGTATACTTCAGAATACACTTTGTCAATCGGGTCCATGGGGTGCCAGTAACGTCAGCCATGCGTCAGCTCCATTTACATGCAATAATTTCATTTTTCTGTCACCATAAAATTCTTAATGCAGATGTGAATGAAGCCCAATATATCACACTTCTATCTCCATACTAGACCGGGCACCCAACAATGAGGGGAGCACGGCTTTGGTCAGTGACCGCAGATACTGTGCTGCCGGTTAACATGATTCCCTGCTCCTCACATCACTTATATTTCACTGATTCATGGGGACGTTTGTTTCCCTCAAAGTTCTCTGTGAATTCAATTAGCCGCCTTCAGTAGTAATAAGGTAACGCTGGCTGCATACTGAACACCTCGGCTCGGGGTAATTGCTTTTCTCGATGTGTATTTCAGACAGGACTATTTGTGAATGGTTCTGGTGACATCTGTATTCGGAGGGGACAGATGACCTATTTACGGTTAGAGAACAATTTTTTACACTAATCCAGTTCAGCGTCGATAAACGCCCCGAGTCTTCTGTGCTTACAATTAATGGGGCATGCTCTGAAATTCCTATTTACAATCCATATCTCATACACTGCCTAGCCCCCCACCCCCCTCCGCACCCAACTACAGAACACACAAGCGCTCACATACCCCATATTAGCTGGGTGCAAGAGTTTTCCTTTCTATAACCTTGTAAGAGCGCTAAAACTGGCATTTACTGCCCTTATACTCTATTTAAGGGGTTGTCATTTCTCAGGACCCCCACCTCTCAATCACTATATTCCTCCATGTGGAATAACCGCCTCTTCTAGTGACCTTGTTATGTCATGTGATCCCTGCAGCCAATCAGTGGCCACTTCAGTCACACTTTAGAAAGAACTGTAATCCACAAGAAGTGATAACATTCCGTCACAAGTGTCCAGGTACAGACGTCGCTGGAGAGGTGCCGACCCCAAGAGAGTATAGGCCGCTATTTTACATGGGGGAAGAGTGATTGAGAAGGGGTTGTCGGAGTAGTGGCTTTCCACTTTAACTGATGAGGGGATAAGACCCCTCACTGCTGTGGAGTATAGCGTTATACTTTTGTTGTTGCCATGCGTTACCACTGACCTTATTACCATGGACAATACAACCTGGTTACTCAAGTAACATCCTTACTAAGAAAATTCCATTATATGCTGCATAACCTGTACTATTATGTCGTGTGTACACGACACACGAGAGACGTGAGCGAGTGGCCGTATCACAGATGGTGAGTGCACCGCACCCAGCCGGGGGTCTAGGAATACAACAAGGTAACTGGGCAGCAGTCGCAGAAGATTGAGGCTCTGGCTCAGCTCCGATCGTTAGCTACATTTGTCAACTGATCAGATCAGCTGATATGTGGGGGGGATACAAGTTCAACACATGAGCTTGCATCAAAGGGAGGGAGGCAGGCTTGGATGTACTTATATGTCCAAGGTCAATAAAGTGATTAAAGTGTATTCAGACATTGCCCGTACTGTCAATAAGGTTTCTATAAGACATCTATTATATAAAACCCGAAGGCCACTTCCGCCCAAAATCCGCTTCCGCTTCCGTGATGGCCTCCCTCCTGTGTCAAACACCGGAACCGGAAGCACCAGACCCACAGAGCCCCGTCTGCGCCCACCCACATCCGGCCCACAGCCCTGCAGCTCACCGCCCACTCTCCATCAGGGACCGCCATGCCGCCACTGGGTCCGCACACAGCCTGGTGTGCGCCCACCAACATGAGGGAACCGGCCCGGACCGGCCCACACTCCGGTGTGCGGCCTCCGCCGGCAACGCTCCCCCGCCACCTCGGGGGGCCACACAACCTCTGGGGGTACCCGTGCTCCGCGCCTGGAGAGGAGAGAGGGCGGGACTGACTGTCCTGCAGCTCTGCCCGCCCCTCCTCTCCTCCTACACCCGACGCGCGCCCACCGGTAAGTCTGCCCTCCTGCCTCCGCCTCCGCTCCAGCCTGTGCCCGCCGCCTCCGCTGCAGCCTGTGCTCCCTCCAGCCTGTGTCTCCTCCAGCCTGTCTCCTGTGCCCCCCTCCGGCATGTGTCCTGTCACCCCCTCCGGACTGTGTCCTGTGACCCCCTCCGGCCTGTGTCCTGTCACCCCCTCCGGCCTGTGTCCTGTCACCCCCTCCGGCCTGTGTCCTGTCACCCCCTCCGGCCTGTGTCCTGTCACCCCCTCCGGCCTGTGTCCTGTCACCCCCTCCGCCCTGTGTCCTGTGACCCCCTCCGCCCTGTGTCCTGTGACCCCCTCCGGCCTGTGTCCTGTGACCCCCTCCGGCCTGTGTCCTGTGACCCCCTCCGGCCTGTGTCCTCTGCCCCCTCTGCCCCCTCTGCGTCCTCTGCCCCCTCTGCGTCCTCTGCCCCCTCTGTGTCCTCTGCGTCCTCTGCCCCCTCTGTGTCCTCTGCGTCCTCTGCCCCCTCTGTGTCCTCTGCGTCCTCTGCCCCCTGTCCTCTGCCCCCTGTCCTCTGCGTCCTCTGCCCCCTCTGCGTCCTCTGCCCCCTCTGCGTCCTCTGCCCCCTCTGTGTCCTCTGCCCCCTCTGTGTCCTCTGCCCCCTGTCCTCTGCCCCCTCTCATCTGCCCCCTGTCATCTGCGTCCTCTGCCCCCTCTGCCCCCTCTCCTCTGCCCCCTCTCCTCTGCCCCCTCTCCTCTGCCCCCTGTCCTCTGCCCCCTGTCCTCTGCCCCCTGTCCTCTGCCCCCTGTCCTCTGCGTCCTCTGCCCTCTGCGTCCTCTGCCCTCTGCGGTCCTCTGCGTCCTCTGCCCCCTCTGCGTCCTCTGCCCCCTCTGCGTCCTCTGCCCCCTCTGCGTCCTCTGCCCCCTCTGCCCCCTCTGCGTCCTCTGCCCCTCTCCTCTGCTCCTCTGCCCCCTCTCCTCTGCCTCCTCTGCCCCTGTCCTCTGCCTCCTCTGCCCCCTGTCCTCTGCGTCCTCTGCCCCGTCCTCTGCGTCCTCTGCCCCCTGTCCTCTGCGTCCTCTGCCCCCTCTGCCTCCTCTGCCCCCTGTCATCTGCCTCCTCTGCCCCCTGTCCTCTGCCTCCTCTGCCCCCTGTCCTCTGCCTCCTCTGCCCCTGTCCTCTGCCTCCTCTGCCCCCTGTCCTCTGCCTCCTCTGTCCTCTGCCTCCTCTGCCCCCTGTCCTCTGCCTCCTCTGCCCCCTGTCCTCTGCCCCGTCCTCTGCGTCCCTCTGCCCCCTCTGCGTCCTCTGCCCCCTCTGCGCCTCTGCCCCCTCTGCGTCCTCTGCCCCCTCTGCGTCCTCTGCCCCTGTCCTCTGCCTCCTCTGCCCCCTGTCCTCTGCCTCCTCTGCCCCCTCTGCCCCCTGTCCTCTGCCTCCTCTGCCCCCTGTCCTCTGCCTCCTCTGCCCCCTGTCCTCTGCCTCCTCTGCCCCCTCTGCCCCCTCTGCGTCCTCTGCCCCCTCTGCGTCCTCTGCCCCGTCCTCTGCGTCCTCTGCCCCGTCCTCTGCGTCCTCTGCCCCCTGTCCTCTGCGTCCTCTGCCCCCTGTCCTCTGCCCAGCCGCCTCTGCCCCCTGTCCTCTGCCCAGCCGCCTCTGCCCCCTGTCCTCTGCCCAGCCGCCTCTGCCCCCTGTCCTCTGCCCAGCCGCCTCTGCCCCCTGTCCTCTGCGCTGACCACTCTGCCCACGTCGCTGCGCTGACCAATCTCACCGCACTCACTGCTAACCACTGAGCCACCGCACTCACTGCTAACCACTGAGCCACCGCACTCACTGCTAACCACTGAGCCACCGTATACTCTGCTACCCACTGAGCCACCTGTATACACACAATTCATTTCACCGCACTCCCGTAACTATTAGTAAATAAACTATATATGGATTCTAGACTACCCGATTCTTTAGAATCGGGCCGCCATCTAGTCCAATATAAATTGTATTCAGTGTCTGCACACATCTTGGGGCTTACCGAGTGCTGCGGTCTTCTTCTGCTTTCTTCTATGCAGTCAAAGCAGTTTGCACCTGTTCCCTTTGCTTGATTCTGTACTGAAGTGCTGGTCAGTTTTTTGTAGTACACTATTGCAGGTGGTGCCTTCATATTTGGATGAACATGCCTCGTCTCAGCAACCCAAGGCTGTTTTTAAATTAGTGCTGGATCTTACCTGCCCTTTCAATTTGTAGGTTTTTAGCCTAGAAGGGACGTTTGATAGATTTCGGGCTTAGGGTGCCACAGAAAGGTCACCTCGTTCAGGTTGATGGGCTCTAATGAATTGGCCAATGTGTGCGCCAAGTACCTTCATTATGCAAGTTTATTCTTAATAGCAGTAATGCCATCTGTATTTCATAGTCAGTGTTTGCACACATTAGTACTGCTGTATTCTTTTGTTTGTGTCCTATATGAAGTGTAATTTGGAGAATCAGTGAGCTCTGAGCCAATAATGAAACCTGCACCACGCACAATGTCTCTGATCAAAGCCTCATGTAAAGTTGGCATTGACATCCTCATACTAGAATGGTAGGTAATCTTATTCTACCTGTTATATATTAAATGGTGTATGTCAAATTAATTTCAACCCCCAAACCGTTAATATGTGCACAAATCCAACCTTACCATCCTTTAGCTTGTCAGTCCATTACTGAAAAATCATTATTTGTGTTATTATGCAAATGAAGCTCAAAGTGCTATGAGTGTGACACTTCCAAAACTTTATTCCCCGCCCATAGTCTTTTCTTTCATTGATGTCACACAGCAAAAGGAGTCATCAGTAAAGAAGGGGAATAAAGCTAGAGGCAGTACACCTGCCAATCATTAATGCAGGTGTCCTAAGGTGACTTCAGGGAGACCAGAAACCTCCCGTGAAGCAGTGGGGCTTCATTATGCCCAAGGTAATTCAGCCTCATGTACATATTGATAGAAACAGTGATTACTCAGTAACTGACTGTACAGGTTACCGGATTAGGGGGTTTAAATGAAGCCAACAGACTCCCTTAAATTGCATCAACATCAATGAGTCGTTGGGTTCTTTTAGGAGATAAGAAACCCACCACAAGCCCCAACAGCTGGCCCGATTTTTGGATAGTGGTATAATGGAGTTAGTTATAATGTCTCTGCCAATAACCACAAACTATAAAAGGAACATTCACATGTGGTAGATTTGTTAAAGGCATTTCTGTGAAAACCTCATTTATCAGGACTGGGTTTAGCAGAAATAACTCACTCGCATGAAGGAAACAGATTTTAAGTGGAAGGAATTATTGCATCACATCTACCATGTGTGAATACACCCTGAAGCCTCCTCGGCCGTCAGTATGAGAGTCTGTCAAAACTGATGTCCAAATTTCCGTACCAGCGAGGAAGGCAATTTTATGTGGAACTGAATGGTTGAGAAGATGAATCTCTGTGTGCATAGCTATCAAGGCGACACCGGACACATTTCTTTCCCTCAACCGCCATTACACATTTTCATACTGGTGAATGTGTGAAAACCATGAACTCAGTTTGAGAAACAATGTCATAGCTGCGAGAAAAGCTTGGAAAAGTGGTATACTTCATTTATATGGATGGTTATATATTAAATGTCAAAGCGTTTGGGACACTTAAGCATTACAAAATTTAGCTATGAAGCACCATATGAGATCTGTCACGGGGTAGTTATGACCGACAAGGGTAATGTAACAAATTGGTGGTGACAGACAAGGGTAATCGGCGTAACTAATCTGACCCTCAGACTGGGATTTCCCTAGCAGACCCTGTTCCCAGAATTACCTCTGAAGTTGAGGATGTCCAGGCCACCACCCTTGCCCTGCTCCTGAGCAGCCCTAGGCTCCTAGGCTAGCACCCCTCCACCTTCACCCAGAGATAAGGAAAGGAACATCAACAACCCACACGCTGCCAAACTCCAAGGAGAAGGTAGCTTCAGGAAGGCTTCAGCAAGAACCTGTAGGCTGTAGCTTCACTTTATAGCCTTATATCCTGCTGGTTGATTCTCTTTAAGGTCAAAGAGAGAATTACTTCTATCAGCGACATCAGGTAATGGGTCATGGGACTATTTAAAGGTTGAAGGCATGGTCATTAACCACATCCCCCGATACAGACAGCAGCAACCATGGCTGTGGAGTCAGTAAACCAAACCATCGACTCAGACTCCTCAATATCCTTGACTCCATGACTTCTTCATACATGGCTCATGTTTAAGTGATAGATTTATTGTAGTGCAATGTGAACATCAAGCTTTAATAAGTAAAATGCAATAATCAAGATATTTACATAGAACATAATTTATACTATTCAGCACATTCTGCATTGAACTACTGTACCCAATTCATTGTATATTTTAGGAGTCTGTTCATTTTTTACCGACTCCAACTCCACCAAAATTGACACAGACTCCACGGTCCTGGCAGCAACTAACATTAACCTTTAAAGGGGGAATTCCAGTCAGAAAACATTTTAGTACAGTTCCTACCCTCCTACATGATGAAGCAGAGCTGTACACTGTAGTTCTAGGATCTATAGATCTCTTAAAATTCAATAAAACCATACCTTCTCCTCTGCTCTGGCCACCACCTCAAGGAACCCAGAATCTACAGCCTGGCAGCTTCATGTAAGAGCAAAAAGCAGGAAATGTGTCGTGGGGCATGGATGCTGGGAGCTGTAGGATTAGCCTACATTCCAGTGAGGAGTGATGATGATGATCCATTAAAAGATGGAGAGGTAAGAAGATACCATGTTCCTATGGGGGAAGGGGAGATCATGCACGGCTAAATCGATCAGTGTAATGATTTGCCTCTGCTCCCAGCCTCACAATAACAGTACACTTTTGCATCATCATACAGCAAAGGATCACAGTGTGTATTTGTATCTGCTTGGTGACATGATTGCTATTTGAAGCCTGGACCCCCAGCCACATAGGATGGTAAATCAGGGGATGAATTCTATGTGTGAGCATGGGGTCGGTGGCCATGCCCCCCCATACAGAAATGTGAAGTGGCGTGAAAGTAGGCTGATCCTGAAGCTCCCAGCATCCACGCCCCCAACACCACCTCTACTCTGCTCCTAGATGAAGCAGACATGCAGAAATCTAGGGTTCCATGAGGGAGAGAGGGAATCATGTAGCAGGGCAGGGACTGCACTAAAATGTTCTCACTGGAGTTCCCCTTTAACGTCCAAAAGGAAACTTACTCACACATTTAAACTATTCACAATGCAGAGCAATTCACATAGATTGCTGTCTACACGTGACATGATCAATACACCATGAGCCAATTAGGACTGAATCCCAACAGATA
Source organism: Allobates femoralis (assembly GCA_033576535.1). Taxonomy (NCBI): domain Eukaryota; kingdom Metazoa; phylum Chordata; class Amphibia; order Anura; family Aromobatidae; genus Allobates; species Allobates femoralis. The sequence continues at coordinate 501,091,583 of JARQOC010000001.1, read as the reverse complement.
CAGATGGATAATTATAATACATACATACATCCACATCTTTACACCACAGTTGGTGAGATTGAAGAAACAATGAATTGTAATTTCTTTGGCATGTATCCTACTATGAGTGCTTCTTAAAGAGGACCCGTCACCCCCCTCCTGGATTGCAATCTAAATGCAGCACTGAATGTAGCATGTATGGTGCATTCAGGCAAGGGGTCCCCCAGGTGTCTGGCTGCTCTGTACCCCAAGATATAGCATTAGGAAACCTCACTGGTTTGGAGTCAGGAAGGTATTCCCTGGGGCTGGAGTCAGCTTTATTCACGGGGGCCATTGCCGCCCCCTGCCTCGCTGCTCCTTGCTTCTCCTCACCGCCTCGCTCGTGTTGAGCCATTCGCGTCTGCTGCATTTAGATTGCAATCCAGGAGGGGGGGGGGGGGGTGACAGGTCCTCTTTAAATTATTTCCCCCCCCCCCCCTCCATTTATTTT
>JARQOC010000001.1:501022922-501091014 GCA_033576535.1 Allobates femoralis | reverse complement strand
CCCCCCCCCCCCTCCATTTTTTGGGCATGTCACAATTTAAAATCGGCATATTCTTACACAGCACTGAGCAGAGCAAATGTTACAGCAGAGCAGGACACAGAAGAGACATCAGAGGCGCCCGTGCAAAGGCAAAAGGGCAGAGGCGCCCGTGCAAAGGCAAAAGGGCAGAGGCGCCCGTGCAAAGGCAAAAGGGCAGAGGCGCCCGTGCAAAGGCAAAAGGGCAGAGGCGCCCGTGCAAAGGCAAAAGGGCAGAGGCGCCCGTGCAAAGGCAAAAGGGCAGAGGCGCCCGTGCAAAGGCAAAAGGCAGAGTCGCCCGTGCAAGGCAAAAGGGCAGAGGCGCCCGTGCAAAGGCAAAAGGGCAGAGGCGCAACTTCAGTCCACATGGGCTAGAAACAGGTCATGTTTAGGGATTCTCTTGCATCAATTTAAAAACAGTGAAGATCACAAGTTTCCCTTTTTCTGTTCATTTGTTTGGGGTTGCAGGCGTGTATATGCAGAAGAGAAGGAGTATGCAGAGAAAAATGAGATCACCAAAATTGCATTTATTTAGGACATATGAAGCAAAAGACTGACAGCCAATATAAAAAACATTTAAAAGCACAAATAGGCTACAAAGCACCCAAAGGGTGTGCCTATAAAGGTGGCTAACCCCATCCTCATAAACCAAGCAAAGCTGTCACGGAAAGTGATGCACAGGTTGTTATAATAAGGCTTTGTGGCCAACAGGCATGTATATCGATCAGATCAATATGCAAGTAACTACTGAGCATGGTAGAAATTGAAAAAACGAAGATGTACACAAAATGGTAATACAGTATAAACAAGTAAATGTATATATCAAAAGAGAAGTACAATCACTTAGGAAGTGAACATCTGATAAAGTGTAGCCACAAAACCAGGGCTGTGGAGTCGGAGTCATATGTCCGTTTTGGTGGAGTTGGAATTCAAGAAATTGAGGACTCGGATGTTTGGCTTACTGACTCCACAGCCCTGTACACAATGTGTAATTGCAAAGTAGAAAATCTGGAGCACTATTCCAGACCTAGAGACATGTCTGTAAGAGAAAGATGGCTGCTAAAACAATTGTGAGTCAAAGCCGGGAAAAATATGGTGAGGAGGTGAATAACCCCAATAGTATCACCACCTGTAGTATGGGCAAGAATAGAAGGCATTGCAGGCATGTATAATTGTAAAGCCAAACTTACACCTGAGGGTGCCACATAAACAGAGATTTGTACTGGGCGCCATGAAACATGCAGCAGAAAAAAAACAAACAAACAAACATGGAATTTATCATGGTATCATTAAACCACGGTCACACGTTCAGTATTTGGAGAGGTTTTTTACCTCAGAATTTGTAGCCAAGTCGTGTCGTTATCGCTGGAATGTCGCTAGGTGTAACAGGGTCTTTATACTGGGGTCCCTGGCTCCCCCTAGAGGCACCTCTCAAGGTGAGGAGGTCTGAGTCGCCAGCCTAGCCCTATGCTCCTAACAAACCCTACGCTAAGAGCCACTACCTCCACGCATAGACCGGAAAAACACGGCAACTCCATGGATAGAAACTGCAGCAGCACGAGCATGCACTTCCTGACTGCAGGGTCCTGGTAGAAATGAACTCTATCAGCAATGACAGATTAAGGAAAAGGCTGTTTAAAAGGCCAGTTGTGTGGTCATCCAAGTCAGCTGACACAATTAGAGCAGCAGCCTGGATCCATCTTAGGCTGGTTTCACACTGCAGTTTTTTTCCCTGATCAGGTTTGATCCGATTTGTGTGCCAAAGCCAGGAGAGGAACTTGCAGACAAAAAGTATAATTGAAAGATTGGCACCTGTTCCGGGTCTTTGAGACATTCCTGGTTTTGACACACAAACTGGATGGACACTGATCAGTGAAAAAACTGAAGTGAAAACAGCCTTAGGGTACTTTCACACTAGCGTTTATTTGAAATCGCGGCAGATGCGGTGAAAAGAACGCATCTGCCGCGATTACCGCATACTGGCTGCAGGGTTGCGGCAAGCCCCATACAATGTATAGGCGGGCTTGCAGCAGGTGCGGCAAGTGCGGTTTTGGCACTTGCGGCAGGTGCGACCACGAAAAAAACGCGGCTGACTGCGGTTTTTTTCGCGGGCCGCACCTGCCACAAGTGCCAAAACCGCACTTGCCACAAGCCCACATATACATTGTATGGGGCTTGCCGCAAGTATGCCGCAAGTGCAGCCGTTATGCGATAATCGCGGCAGTTGCGGTTTTATCACCGCAACTGCCGTGATTTAAAAAAAAAGGCTGATGTGAAAGCAGCCTTACACAGCAGCATCTGCAACTTAACACTAAATGTGCCAAAGGATTCACACAGATTGCGGAGCAGTCCACACCTGATACAAATACTGAGGTAAAAAAGTCAAAGAATAGCAAGTGCATGTGATCTTAGAAGGTTGTAGCAAAGCAGCACCATGACATATGGGGCCGTCACACGCGTCAATGTTGTCAGTGATCTGATCGCTGGCGACAATGACAGCTGATCGCTGGTGAGCTGTAACACAGGCAGACTCACCAGCGATCTCAGTGGACCAGCGACATCGTGGAAATTATTTAAATATCGTTTCCACGAGGTCTTGCTCCCGCTGCGGTAAGCAGGAGAAGCTGGTCTCCAAGGTAAACTGCTGGTATCTAGGCAGCGCGTGCTGCTTAGATACCCGATGTACACCTTGGTTACCAGCCTTCTCCGCTCACCGGCTGGTATCCAAGGTACACAGCGGGTAACTAGGGTGCCCTGTCACACACGTCAATATCGCTGCAACATCATGTGCAGCAGCGATATTGCACGCGATATTGACGCGTGTGACATCCCCATAAGGCATGTAGGTATCAATCATGTGGGGTCTCTGCCACAAGACTGTCGTCTGGTCCTAACAAAGGGGCAGAGAAAAATTCTTCTGTCGAATAGACGTGCTACTACCACCAGACAGAGGGAAACAATGTGACATGGGAGCTCAAAATTGCCATTTTATTTGCCATTGCATCAAGTTTTCATTAAAGTACAATTAAGAAAAATAAATTCCTACTAATTTGTTCTCTTCCCACAAGGCGAGGCTCACCGGCACCAGCTCTGGCAGGGTCTGTACTATATCAGACAGAAATTTACAAGCCTGCACGATTTTGATCAGCAACATTTAATACGGCAAATGACAAGTTACTCTATACCTAAATAATCCAGCGGAAGGAAGAGATACATTTCCTAATCAAAATCACTTGCTTCTCCGAACGTTTAAGTGTAATCTTGGCACGGTCATGACGCCGATTCTATCCAGGACATACTCACCGCCTTTTCCAAAAGGTTAAGAGTAGGTAAGTGCAAGGCTCTGGTGTGAGACGTCTTCCAGTCCACAGGCATCACATTGCCATAATTGTCCGTCAACGCATTCCAAATTCTTTAAAAAATAAATAAGACAAAATGTGATTAAAATAATATGAAATAGATAAAACCCAGAGCAGCGCTCACAATCCCAACACTACCCGCAGTCATTTATCAAGCATTTAGGGTAACATTTCTCTCTTCGATCCAAACCCACTGCAATTCCAGAGATGAAAATGAGGAGCTTTTGTCTCCAGCAGATGACAGAAGCAGTTCTGTATAAGCAGCCTCTCACTTTCCTCAAATTATACTGTTTTCTAGTTTGATGATAAACGTTTGATAGTAGGGACCCCCACAAAACTTAAGGGGGTTGTATACTACTCAGACCTCAACCCAATCAGCATGCTTGCCCCCTTTAAAATAACACCACCTATCCTCACATGAGCCCCGAGAGAGCGCAGATACCACCAACATGGAGAAAAAAAACAAACTGATGGCACTTCCCATGTGTGAATAGGTGCAAAACTGCAAGGGCAAATACTCAAAAAATAAAAAAAACAACCTACGATCTGAAACGCTAAAGGTATGCAAACATCAAATACTAGATGTGGGCCCGATGCTATAGCATCAGAACAGTGGTGTCGTCCCCCCCCCCACCACCAACCGTTCTGGACCATTTTTTTAGGTCGTTTGTCTCCCGCAGTGCAGCGTGCATCGCTGTGTTTGACAGGAACAACAACCAACGATCTCAATACTATGCGCAAGAGTGACAGGTTCTCAATGACCACTGTATCGTTGCTGCGTTTCTGGTGAGATCTGACCGTTCGACATCTCACCAGCGATCACGTAGCGACGCACCAGCGATCCCGGCCAGGTCAGATCGCTGTCAGGATCGCTGGTGCGTCGCCAAGTGTGACAGTACCCTTAGGGTACCTTTACACACGGCAACTTTTCTAGGAATTTCACTGGCAATTTGCTGCTTGCAGTGAAATCATGGACACATTGCTCCATTTGTACACAGAAACAAAAAAGAACAATGTCTCCATGATTTCACTGCACCCAGCAAATTGCCAGGGAAATTCCTAGAAAAGTTGCCGCGTGTACAGGTACCTTTAGAGTTAAAACCTACCTTGCTGAAATTATACAAACGGCACCTTACACATGCTGCTCGTGGAGCGGGCGTCATAAATCAGGTTGTGTTTAACACAACATTGCAGGGTCTGTTTACTCCGTGCAACAATAGGGACAGAACGTTCAGGCGATACTTGCTCCACATAAAAGGGTCTTCCATAAGCATGAGAGAAGCTGAATGCATACCTGCAGCCACATGAGGACCACTTGAGTGGTATATTTTTCACAGTATTAAGATTTGTCATGCAAAGGGCTTGCTAAAGGTTTTCCCTGGCTCCAATGTAAGAACAAGGGAACAGATTGGCCAATTAACTAGAGCGAGATGGGGGAGAAGCTCGGCTTGGGGGAAATGGGGGGTGCTGGACTAGACTCAATTCTACTCTGTCCATGGCAAACTATTTAAACTTTGGTTTCTCAGAAATGCTATTGTTAATGTTAATCTTCTGTTTCTCAGAAATGCTATTGTTAATGTTAATCTTCTGCAGAGCAGTGTGTGATGAGCAAACTGTCGGCCATTACATGTCTCACTGGTAATTCCACATTTATTCTAAAATGAATTTCTGGAAGAAGATTCTTCTGGAGATCTGTGTCCGACCCATCGATCTAACAGCTGATTTGCGTATAACAAAAAACAAAAAGATGGATTTCTCTGGAATAAGACATTAGGTCATTGATACCATGGTATTTGTTATTTTCTCTGTCATGCATGCATGGCTGTGAAGTCCGTAAGCCAAACATCCGACTCGGACTCCTCAATTTACCCGAATCCAACAAGACTCCACAGCCCTGGTTACGTGATCACATAGATGGCCTAAATGGGCTGCTCATATAGATTCCCTTTAAGAGAAACATATCTGCCTAAAATCGTACAGCAATCAGATTCATGCTGTTCATGGACTAGGCAGCATTAACCTGACTGACTGGCCCCTTTAAGCCTAACTTGGAACAATAAGAAATCAATGTGGTAAAGTATCAGTACATCTCAGCGGAGAGTGAGCTGGGGTCACACTGTGGCTCGGTATAATCACTGCAAACAATTTGCTGAAGTCTGCACAGCAGAGAAATAATTACATTACAACGAGCCAACAGACGACACACAGCAATTCTGACTAACGAGCCACCGCAGCCAAGATGCAGCAAAAGGCACCTGCTATTGGGTGGAAAGCAAGGGGTTAATATGCTGTAAATTGCAAACTCCTATCTGGTTAAATAATCAGATGACGTGTCCTGAAGTATGCTCACATTGTACCCTACAGGGTCGGCCCGGGTACACAGACATTGGGAGTCTACAGAATACTAATGACGCCTCTTTCTTTTCCATCCCATTGCAGGGTGGTGCAGCCCCTCGAGCAGGACACAATTCTCAATCTCACACGCACAAAGCCCCTTTATTTTACAAGTGGCTATGTAATAAATTTGAAACAAAAAAGTGATCTGAATTAATTAATTAAAAGTTTCTAAGCCCTGGTGAGAAGTGGTGAAGTGTCACATTTATACAGCAACCGTGGGAGAAACCGTGCCGTAAGCATTAAGCTATAACAGTAATTTAGAGGAAACCCTCAACTGTTCAAAAGGCCTGTCCGGTCTAGAATGATAAGTGTTCGGTCACTCTATAAAAAGAAATATGTTCCTGTGCTGAGATAATGTTATATATGTGTCCCTGATATGTACTGTGTAATGGCTGTGTGACTGTACAGGAACATGGTCTGATCATACCACATCTCCAGGGATGAGAATCTTATATATGTGTCCCTGCTATGTACTGTGTAATGGATGTGTCTGACCGTACAGGGATATGGTCTGATCATACCTCATCTCCTATGCTGAGATAATCTTATATACGTGTCCCTGCTATTTACTGTGTAATGGATGTGACTGACTGTGCAGGGACATAGTCAGATCACACCACATCTCCAGGGCTGGGAAAGAAGCAAAAGACTATTAGAGACATTATATCAGCTACTGGTTTCTATAATGGAAAAAATTTCCCTCCCAGTTTAAAATCTTGTTTCACCTCAAAAGAAAGAATCAATATGCTGTAATGTCTTTACACTCTTGGTTCTCCCCAAATCAGACCATGTCCCTGTACACTCCTAACTGCTCAAACCCACATTCAGTAAGTTTATTAACCCTTTAGATGCTTCACAGGAACTAACCAATGTGGAAGAGAAAAAAATGTAACTTTTACTTTTTCTCACAAAAATGTTACTTTAGCCCCAAATTTAGCATTTTTACAACAGTAACAGGAGCAAATACATCATACAATTTGTTCTCCAATTTCTCTTGAGTACGACAATACCCCCTTATGTGGTGGCAAACTACCATTTGGGTACACGGCAGGGTTCGGGAAAGAAGGGGCAACATTTTGGCTGTAATAGATTGCGGACACCATATCAGATTTGAAGAGCCCCCGACATGCCACAACAGCAGAAAACCTCATTAAGTGACCTCATCTTGGAAACTACACCTTATGGCTGCTTTACACGTCCCGATATCGTTGTCCAACTTCGATAAAAAGTCACGTGGTTCGGCCGTTGGCGCAGATATTGTCCGTGCGTTGTGTGGTGTAAATGTGCAATACGATGCAAGAACGATGCGAAAGCGATATCGGGGGAGAAATAAGCAGGCTCTCCAACTGCCCGATATTGGATGGACGATCTGGCAGGATCGTTCTTGTGTGACAGCCCAACACCAACTTGGAGAGCAACTTTCCCTATTCACTCCCATGTTAAATGGTCGTTTCCTTGGTCACTCGCATGAGGGGGCGTAGACATTGCAGTTGTGTTGCCTGCCGATATCTCCCTGTGTGACAGCTCCTATGCGATCTAGGATTACTGCCAAAAATATGCGCGCTCCCGTGCCGTTGTATACAATATCGGGACGTGTAAAGCGGCCATTACAAGGAATCCATCTAGGTGATTACTGAGCATTTTTTTTTTTTTTTTTTTTTTTGTCGTGCTTTTATTTTTTATTTCTCAATATTTTTATTGAAATTTCAATAAAACGCGGTCAGCCGCGGTTTTTTTCGCTGCCGCAAGTGCAAAACCGCACTTGCCGCACCTGCCGCAAGTCCCCCTATACTTTCTATGGAAAAAACCGCAACCGCGCCGCAAGTGTATCGGTTATGCGGCAAACGCGGCAGATGCGGTTTTTTCACCGCATCTGCCGCGAATTACGAAAAACGCTGATGTGAAAGGGCCCTTAGATGTGTATGTTCATCATGAATTGCGTGCAGTGCATTTAGAGCTAGGAGATAAACCCACTGTATACCAGCAAATGGTGGCTTTGTTACACCGCCAGAATCTGCCTTTAACCGTGACTGAAGCCATCAACATTTGCTGCTCTTTAACCCTTTTACCCCCAAGTGATTTTTCCCTCACCTTCTTCCAAGAGCCATCATTTTTATTTTTCCAGCACTATAGACATATGAGGGCTTGTTCTTTTGCGGGAGTAGTTGTACTTTCAGATAAAATCATTTATATATAGTGTATATATAGTGTACAGGAAAATGGGAAAAATAATTCCAAGCGTGGTGAAATTGCAAAAGAAGTGCAATTACATGATTTTGGGGGGGGTTTTATTCATCATATTCGCTATAAGTAAAACTGACATGTCAGGATGAGGTCTCAGGTCAGTATGAGTTTATAGATACCAAATATGTATACTTTTACTGTTATCTAAAAGGGTGAAAAAAAAATGCTTAAGTTTCTAAAGAAAAAGAATAGCACTTTTGTCACCATTTACCGCGACCCGTAACGGTCTCATTTTTCGGGAACTGGGGTTGTGTGACGGCATATTTTTTGGTGGCTTGAACTGATGTTTCTAATGACGTTTTTGGGTAGATGGGATGTTTTGATCGCCCGTTATTGCTTTGTATTGCAATGTTGCAGTGACCGAAAAAGTATAAAATTTTGGCGTTTGGACTTTTCCGTTACACAGTTTACAGATCTGATTAATTGATTTTATATTTTGATACATCAGGCATTTCTGAACGCAGTGATACCAAACATGTACAGTTTTTTAAATTTCTCTTAATAGTTTTATTTTTAATGAGGCAAAAGAGGGGTGATTTGAACTTGTTTTGTTTTTTATTTTTTCTTTATTTTGCACTGGCCCCAAGATGGCTTCAGTGCTGCACACAGTGATCGCTTGTCCTATGTACCGATGAGCTGCAGCCCTTCAGTACATAGGGGAAGTGATCACTTCATGTGGATGTAGGAAGTGAACCAGGACAGCTTCCAGGGTCATCACAGAATCTGGGGACATCCAGATAAGCCATGAAAGTCCGGTGATCGCTTCACGGGACCTCCGATTACAGCAAGCAACAGCGCAATCCCAGTCATGGTGCTTTCGATTGCGCTGTCATTGAATGACAGCACAAGCCAAATGGTTAGGCTGGTTTCACACTGCAGTTTTTTTCCCTAATCAAGTTCGATCAGGTTTGGGTGCCAAAACCAGGAGAGGAACTTGCAGAGAAATCTATAATTGAAAGATTGACACCTGTTCTGAGTTTTGCAGACACTCCTGGTTTTTTTTTATTTCAGAAAATATAGTTAATTTAAGTTTAGCATAACAAATATCAAACAATAAAGAAGGGTAAGACATAATAGAATAAAAAGGAAATAAAAATAACACATGAAGATATCCTGCAATAATAGAGCAAAAATACATGGAGGCACACAATAGAGATGGCGAGCGACCCGCCCCTTGACACTCCTGGTTTTGACACACAAACCTGATCAGAGAAAAAACTGCAGTGTGAAACCAGCCTTAACAGCAGCAATCAGTGTGAGCTCACATCAAAGGGTGGGAGGTGACCTATGATGACCATGTGCATCGTAGGTCGTAAAGGGGTTAACCTTTTAACCACTGACACGTGATCATGGGGAGTTGAAAGGTTAAAATATCAGAAGGGGAACTATATCCCTGAGACTGTAGGCCTTCTAAGTATGGGCTTCATAAGAGAACATTTCTTCTGTATGCTCCAAATTTTTGCACGTTCAAATCTCCCAACTAAAAACTTGAAATGAAAAAAAATAAAAATGATATTTTTTGATAGGGTTCTTAAAAATAAGTGTCTGTCAAGGTCTAAGGGCCACTTTACACACACCAACTTATCTGTCCAACTTCTTAACAACTTACTGGTTGCAGTGAAATCATGGACACATTGCTCCATTTTGTGGCTGTGTACAATGGAACAATGTGTCCATGATTTCACTGCAACCAGTAAGTTGTTCAGAAGTTGGTGTGTGTAAAGTGGCCATAACATAGCTGAAAAACTATTTAGACTGTACACCGCAAGCTAAAAATAAAAATAAAATTATCTGCTCACCCCTCACCATACAAGTCTCGATTTGCCGAAATGTAGAATCATATAGGTACGTGATTCTAACAGCACAATGAATAAAGTACGGCTTAAAAAACCTTCTTCCTATTCATTAATGTCATAAAATGAATGAATGGCATTATCAAAACAATTCAGCCTTAAAAAAAAAAAAAAAAGCCCTCGTACAGATGTGTAGATGAAAAAAAATTAACCCCTTCCCGACACATGACGTTCTATAAAGTCATGGGCCGGTTACCGGGGTTTGATGTGAGCTCCGGCGCGAAGCTCACGCCATTTGCCCGACATCTCAGCTGATCTCATCAGCGGAGATCGGCTGCCAACCACTCACCGTCAGCAATTCTGACAGATACCGATATGCTGCAGCTTAAAAAAAAAATACACGTTTAGCATCGCCACATTCAGAAACGCCCCGATTAATATATAAAATCAATTAGAGCCGTAAACTGCGGAAAAAAAAAAGTCCAAATGCCAAAATGATGTTTTTTTTGGTCGCCACCACATTTCTATAAAATGCAATAACTGGCGATCAAAACAGCGCATGCACCCAAAAATGGCATCATTAGAAACATCAGCTCAAAACGCAAAAAAATAAGCAGTCACACAGCCCCACATCCCAAAATATGAGGACACTATGGGGTGCAGAACATGGCGCAATAAGTGACACTTTTTTTCAAACTTCTGAAATTTTTTTTCACCACTTAGATAATCAGTAAAGGTATACATGTTTGGTATCTACGAACTCATACCAACCTGAGGTATCGCACCGTCATGTCTGTTTTACCATATAGTGAACATGGCGACTAAAAAGCTCTAAAAACAAATGTGTAATAGCATTTTTTTTTTGTAATTTCACTGTACACTATATGGTAAAACTAATGATTGCATCTGAAAGTACACCCCGTCCTGCAAAAAAACAAGCTGTCATATGTCTATATTGATGGAAAAAAACCTAAAAGTTATGGCTCTTGCAAGCAGGGGAGCAAAAAAAAAAAAAACACACAACTAATTCCAGGGTCATGAAGGGGTTAAAGTTGTGACTAAAAAAAAAAAAAATATATATATATATTTTCTACATATCTACAAAAGAAAACCACACGAGAAAAAAACAAAATGGCCAGACTTTTGTTAAGTGTTAAGATCAATTTAGAAAATGTTCATAGGTGAAATGTTTCCTAGCACATTGGTGAAATGATTTATATTGAGAGCTGTATGATGTTGGTCCGAGCAGCCAATATTACTAGACGGTGCCCTACTGTACACCGATAGGAGAAGGTCAGGGCTCTTCATACAGGCAAAATCAATATGACCGCAATCACCAGCACTGCAATTCAGCAGCGATAGATATAACCATCCGAACAGGAGAAATCAATGAGGTCAGCAAACCCCTCAGTCAGCAGCGGCTCCTGCAGTCTGGATACAGAGAGCAGCACTGCACCAAGGAAGGAGGGAGAACATGAGCTCTGGACCAGGACTCTAACCCCATCCTCCTGACAGTCTTCTGTGTAGGGCTTACATTAGAGGAGCCGGGCTATCTGCATTAGAACATCAGCAACAGAAATGCTGCAAGATTACAGTGAAAGCTCCTAGGAACACTCCATTCACAGTATGGCTGCGTTCACACATTGTGTATTTTGAATAGGGTGTGCAAAAATACGCAATGTGCCTTTAGTCTGCCTAAGGCTACATTCACGCACAGTGTATTTGTGAGGATCTGTTTTTGGTGCAACACTGCACTAAGAACAGATCCTCACACATCGGAGCCGGCTGCCATCACATGATCAACAAGAAAACGCTTATTAAACAAGTGAAATTAGATTTTGATTTTCAATTTGAAAAAATAAAATAAAAAATTATTCTTGGCAGCTCATCGTCCTACGTAAAGAGGAGTTGCGCTGCCAAGACCAATGACAGCCTATGTGTCCATGGATCATTCACAGCGCATCGTTAGGTGCTGTCACCCGCGTTATATATAAAAACAAAAAATATATGCCCTAATAGCCTAAATATGCATTTCTAATCAGACCATACTCAGAGTACAGATGATGGCAGTGATGAGTGCTCTTCAGATATATCCTCAATGAGCTAATCATTTCACTACCATCATCTGTACTCAGATTCCCCCCCCCAGGAATAGGAGCAAGTACCGGGGCTGTGGAGTCGAACCTACGACTTCCTCATACATGGCTCATGTTTAAACACTACATTTATTGTGGAACAATGTGAACATCAAGCTTTAATCATTGATATGATAATATAATCAAGATGTCTAGATAGAACACGATATTAATTCAGAATATTCAGCACAATCTGCATTGAACCACTGTACCCGACTCATGCCATATTTTTGTTGGAGTTGGTCCCTTTTATACAGAGTCCACAGCCCTGGGAAGCTCTCCAATAAAGTCATTTTCAACATTTCATAATAATGCTGGACAAGATTATAAAATTAAATTCTCAAAATTGAAAAAAATCAGGTGTTCCAATTCACCCTTACACTATGCCCCACTATAACAGCCCACATGAAAAATACAACTGAAAGAAGCCCTCCCATAAAAATATATTTATTTTTTTTTAAAACTAAAGAGAACCTCCAAAGTATGGAAATGCTATTAATTTACAGATATAGGGTTAGTCTGTAGCTTAATGGCCCTCGAAAACGCCTGGCCACTGCACTGAAAGCCCGGCTACCAGGAGCGTCATTCCTCCGGCCAGCCTCAGGATTTCAGTCAGTGATCAGCGGCTGTTACCGCACCTGCCACTGACTGACAGCCGACACTGCACTGCATCAGTGGAAGTCAATGACCTACAGCTCAAAGAATAGAGTGCGACAGATATTCTGTAGAGTGGTGAGACGAGGAGCAGAAAGGAGAAGGTGGTGGTAGGGGAGTAGATTACTTTTTTAAAGAAGAACAATGGCGAGGACAACTTTTCTGTCAAAAGCATAATCCTGGCCAGGTCTGTGGGCCTTTGTTTGGAAGTCCAAGTGATTTTTGGTATATTATGCTTTTTTTTTTACGAAGTATATGTTTGTGTAATATCACATTGTATACTTGTTTCTCGTACACTCCAATATCTGGCCTCACCTTTGGAGACAGTTCTACCTGCAATGCCCTTATATAGTTAATGTATTTTATAATATGATCAGTATTTGCCCTCTTTTTTTTTTTTTTTGTGATTTTTCATCATTTTTGAGTAGTGAATCCTGAGTAGCCCAAACATCTGGCTTCTACTTCAGGAAGGTGTGAGGACCTGACCGGGCTGCGGCTGTACTCATCTGTCCTAAAGAAGCCGAAGACCTAGACTACAAAACAAACCTCTGTGGTGGGCCACGCTCCAAGACCACCAGAAGAATATCGCATAACCTTCACGGAAAGCTGGAGGAGGCCGTCGAGAAACAGGTGATTCAGAGGTGTTTAGATAATGATTAATGGCTGGGCTGTGGAGCTGGTAAGCCAAATCTCTGACTACGACTCCACAGCCCTGATTATTGGCCTTCCTCCAACACCTGGCGATTGACAAGCAGGTGAATCTCCAACACCAGAGAGGGATCTCTTCTTTACTAGTTTTCGGATGGTCACAGAAAAGTAAAATACTTTGTGAATGATAAAAAACAGTCACTACCTTAAAAAAATAAATAAATCATCCTCTTAATCCAAGTATGAGTCAGCTCTGTCTTCAGAGAATGTTAATCAAGGTCCCGAAGCAGTGCGCCTGAGGCTGTCGGCTGCAGATGTTATTGCAACTAGGAACACTACCTTTAGGCCTCATTCACACATACAACATCTATACACATTCTTCACACATAGAACATATAGCAATTTTAGTCTATGGGGCTGTTCAAATGCCCATGGTTACTGTATTTTTGCGGACAGTGTGCGCAGATTTTAAAAAAAAAAAAAAAAAAAAAAAAAAGGGAAAAGCTTGTAGAGGTATGTAGGTCTGTGAAAATCTGTGTATTTTCTGTCAATAATGCAATGGGTAGGAGTAGCTTAGCAATTAAATCAAGAAAATATCACTGTTTGTAGAAACGGACACTGATGGAAATGTGTTCACTTTTTGTGCCATGGAAATATGGAATGTCAAGAGGAGGATTTGATATCCTATTCAGGTGGCTGGAGCAGTGCATTAAATTTATGCCCCTCATCCCTACTCTTGTATGCAATCCTGCAGCTGTAACTTTTCACTGTTTGGAAGTCAGAAGTTACATCACAAAAAAAAAAAAAATTTAAAATAAATATATAATAAATAAATAAATAAATAAATAGTGAGGAAAAATTGAGGCTCTCATCAACTTACGTTGAGTTGTCAACTCTGGGATGCTACTGACTCGCCCCAGTGGGGGCCGTGGGGTACTTAAGAGCCGGGTCTCTCTTGATGTCCTCGAGGTTCTTGGGGCTGTCACAGGGGCATGACCCAGGTTCGTTGCCACCCAGATGGGTGGTCAATAAAAAAAGTATTAAAAAGAGTAAAAGAGTTTTTTGGAACAAGGGGGTTTGTGGGGGTGGTTGAAGTGACGCCACCCGTGGTTTACAGCTGTTAGTAGCAGCTGCTGCAGGCCAGGACCTCTGAAGATGGTGGAATGGCAGCTAGGATGGTGTCACTCCCCACGGGTGGAGTCGAGTCCCCAGAGCATCCGGAGTAATGGGTTGTTAAGAGTTCTGGGGGAGCCAGCGCAGCTGAGCTGGCTGCGGGGCTAAATCTGGGCATCTCACAAGCAGGCTCAAGCTGCCTGCACAGCGTTTCAGTCTACCTCTCCTCAGGTAAGAAAAACATTCTCACACAATTCTGAGTTCCAAACCCAGTTTACCGAGCTCTTCTTTGTGCGCACCACAGGCTCCAGCTCAAGTACTTTTGTGGTCCGGATACTCCTTAGCAACCAGGATTGCTTCTCCAGTACACCCCTTTCGTGTTCCTTTCAGGCCTCCCTTACCCAGCACTGCCTACTCTCCTCCTTCCAGCATGCGCCTTGAGCCCCAATCCAGCAGCCACGGGCCTTCATCGGGCCATCGGCTGTGTCCCCTGGTCCTAGTATGGCTGCCTTCTCGGCGGAGGTGGCGGGAGTTAGCCACAGCTCCTCAAGATCTCGTGACCAACGCTTCCGTGATTGGAGCTTGGAGTCTCCTCACCACCTTCAGGGCCGGGTCTCCGGTGCTCGCCCTGCCCCTTCACTTCAATTCAGACTCGGGTGCACGAGTGGATCGCTCACTGCCCGTGCCCCTGGGGCTCCCTCTGTCATGGTCTCTGGCCTCAGGACGAGCCCCATCTCTGCTCAAGCCCTATGGGTCCTTCCACTCTGTCCTCACTCTCCAACTGACCTTCGCCGACTGACCCCTACTTTATGGTGTTTTTCCTTTGTCCCTTTCCCTGACCACTTCATGCTCACTTCCACCCACCACCTTTCTTTCCCCCCGCCGTCCCATTGGGCTGTCTGAGCCGTCCCACTGCCTTAGTTAACTTGCTATTCCTGGGACTGGGTGTGTTGGGCGTGTTTGTGGGTGACTAGACTTACCAACCCTGGTTGCCGCAGACGGGAATACTACCCCCCTGGTGTGGGTGCAGTGCCCCTGAGTGGCGACCAAACCGCTGGGGTGCCATACTACATTCAACACTAGCGCTGTCGGTAGGTCACAAGCAGCTTGACACTGATGGGAACGATGGTAAAGACAGATGGAGATGCCAGACAGTGAGTATAAAACTACAGGTACAAACGATGATAGCTGGAAGGGCTTAAACCACCTGACAGGTTCCCTTTAACTGGTTATGATTGGGCTACGTTATATAGGGGGAAGAAGTACTCTTATCCATGGTGAAAAAGCTCATAATACCCACCTGGACTTAGCTAGCTAATGTTACTGCAATGAAGAGGGGATGAAAAAACAAACAAACAAAAAAAACATTGCTGTTCTGCTCTACAGCTAATATTACTATCCAGTTCAACATTTGATGAAAAGTCCTCCTTGGAGTTTGAATGGTACTTTTTTCCCTGAAAGAAACCTATTAAGATTCCATGGAGGAGAAGAGAACCTTTTAGATACCTATTGCTGCCTTATGGGTACGTCCCTTTCCCCCCCCCCCACTCTCTAGATTTTTTTGGAAAATAACAAAGCTCAACTTTGTGTGGTGCAGTGTTCCCCAACTCCAGTCCTCAAGAGCCACCAAACAGTGCATGTTTTTAGGATTTCCTTAACTTTGCACAGTTGATGGAATTATCCATGTTCATTAAATTATCACCTGTGTAATACTAAGGAAATCGTGAAAACATGCACTATTGGTGGCTCCTGAGGACTGGAGTTGGGAGACACTGGTGTGGCTAAGACCGGCTTCACACCACGGTTTTCAGCTGTCAGGTTCTGTCCGGTGTTATGCAGAATCCACCGGACAGAACCTGACAGCACAGGGTGAGCAGAAAGCGTGGGCAAATATGCCCTCCGATCCTGTTTTTGCAGGATTCGGTTTCTGATGTTATCCACGGTGCTGAACGTTCAGCTGTGTCTCTGAAATGCTGCTGTTCAGGTGCTAAATTAGCGCAGCAGCACTTCAAAGACTGCGCTGCGATTTACATGGGATTTGGGAAACTATCCGATTTTTTAACGGTTCTGGCGCCCATACACTCCCATGTTATGGGCACGGGATCACCCTGGATCCGGTTTTGTTTTTTGCACTAGAGATGCGGACTTCGATTTTGTGCTTGGTGCAAAGCCAGGAAAGATCGAATCAGGGTCAAAAACAACAAAACCAATGGCCAAATAGGACCAATCCGGCACCATAGGGATACATGGGGGCAAAACCGGATCAGGTTCTGTCCAGTTCAAACCAGACAGAACCTGACCGCTGAAAACCAGGGTGTGAAGCTGGCCCTATCCCAGCCTGAAACTTCCACCAAAACCTGCCTTAGGTTTCGAATTTTCTACAAGCACAACCTGAAAAAGTCCATAAACCCCCAACACCAAATGTCATGTTACAGCTCAGAACAATAGTTTAAAATACTGCACTTGCTAATCAACACTAGATATTATGTATGAAGAAAAAAAAATAAAAATCATCTTCAAGGCTGAGTACTGAGAATAAGTCTCAGCCGCCACATGAACTTTGAGTGTACTAGATAATGGTCCTTTCCTGGTTCTGCTTGCAGACAGTACAGAACCAGAAGATGGTTTGGGTGGAAGGATCAGGCTGGGATACTCCACACAAAGTGGAAAAGTTCCTTTCCAGATTATCCCGTGAATTGACCAAATAACTTTCTTGTGGCTTGTAAGGCTACATTCACACAGTGTTTTTGATGTTTTTTTTTTTTTTACGGATCCGTTTTTGCAGTGAAGTGCGGTGACTCTGGGCATCCCCAGCATAGCCAATGCGTTTCAAGACTTGTCATTCAGACAACGTTTTGTGAGATTTGGTTTTGGCTCAAAAATGGTTCCGCACGAAGAATGAGCCTTACATGTGGCGTTTTTCTGATCCGCTTATTCCATTGAAACCATTGTCTATGAGCTCAAAAAAAAAATGCAACAGTCAAAAATGCAGCAAATATGGATCAAAAACAGATCACCCTTTAGGGGATGCATTTTTTGAAAAGCTGATCCAGTTTTTCAGCTGAAAAACGGATCCTTAAAAAAAAAAAAAACGCATCAAAAACCGCCCTCCTCCCAGATCTCATCTTTGTGGAAGAAACAGAGGGTCCTCCATTGCCCTTTTGGTTTTCAGAGAGCTGAATTAACCTTTTAATCCAGGGATGAGAAGCAGGTTTGAATGGTTAGAAAAACAATCCAGCACCTTCTCCATATCCATCACAGGAAAATATTAGGTTAAAAGACCCATTTAATTAGTTCAAACACATAAAAACATGTGTATGGCGACCATTACATGTTTCGAAACTCGTAGGTGTTCCTAATCATGATTAATCATTGATTATGAAAGCCTGCAAGGTTTGAAACGCGCAAACTTTGCCTTAAAAACATGTTTTTGTGTGTTTTTAATTGGAAGTTTTAACCTAATATTTTTCTGTGATAGAAAAAAAAAAAAAAAAAAATCTAGAACTTTCTCCATATCCAACTACTCAAATATGAACACATAGCACCAGTAACATAACAATAGTGCCCTACACCTTCCTCCATACTGGAACAACTAGCTGGACCAACTTCAACAAGTCTTCTACTATTCTTTGAAGAACTGGAGAAATTTGCTAAGGCCAGCTTCACACCACGGTTTTTTGGATCCGGGGCTGTCCGGTGTGAACCGGAAAGCCCCGGATCCAATTCCTGCCCCATAGTAACCCTATGATGCTGGAATACGCCGGATTAATGTATTTTAGCATCCAATATTTGGATGTCCAAGAGAATCCCGAAGGAATTGGATTTTTCTCCCGGACACAAAATCGGAGCATGCACCATTTTTGTGTCTGGGGAGAAAAACCTCCCCAAATCGGATCCTCCCGGATCCGGGGCAATCCGGCGCTCCCTAACATGGGAGCCTATGGGGCCGGATTTCCCTGGTCCGGGAGGATCCGGGAACAAGACACCTGTGGCTGCACACCGCTGTTATTTCAGGACTGCGTCTAGCTCCCCGAGAGCCGCGGTCCTGTATCTTCAGCAGCAGCAGCTGCGCCCAGCTGCAGACCAGACGGCATATTTGCCCTCCGGTTCTGTGTGCTGATCCGGTCCGGGGCTGACAGGTTCTTCCCTGACAGCCCCGGATCGGACCTTGCCGTGGTGTGGAGCCAGCCTTTGTGATCAGAAAACTTGGAAGAACTTTGGACATCAGTTCTACTCTGCAGCCATGCTTGATAGTATCTAGGATCCAGGAATTTTTGGTGAAAAGTTCCAACTGATGAACAGTGTTATTAATTTAGCGTAATAAGAAGGTGTATGCTTTATTTTCTGTCTTTACCCCCTGTAAATCCAACAACCTATTTTACTGGGTATTCAAGGTTTTTATTTCTGGAAGGATGAACTTTTTTTCTAGTCTCTGGAACAAACCGGCTACTCTCCAGGGAATCCTATCTTTGCTTCAGTAGTTTTTTCATGAACTTGATACAGAACAGGAAAGAAGTCTAGCTTTCCTTCAAAGGCAACAACAAAGTTTGGTTTTTTAGGAAACAGGGTCACCTTGCCAGAGCGATCTTATTTCCGAGTTGGAAGGCACCTCCACATGAGCTGTCATATATATAGATTTCGCTGAAGCATCTGCAAAGAATCCAGTAGGTCGATTAAAGGGAACCTGTCATCTACAACATTTACCTGCAGATATTAGGTTAGGCCCCCTTCACATCACGATTTTGTGGATCCGTGACTATCCGTTGTAAAACTGAGCCACGGATACGATTTGACCCCCATGTATCCCTATGGGCATGGATTGGTGCTTTATTGCCATCCGTGTGTGCAGGGATCCGATCCCATCCGCTTTTTTAACGTCCCCAAAATCGGAGACTGCACCGATTTTGGGTTCAGCAGACACAATCAATCAGAATCGGACACCATCGGATTTGACGCTGTCCAATTCAAATAACATGGGAGCTTGAATCCGGGAAAAAACAGGATTCTTTCCCGGATCCGATTTTAGTGTACAGCGCATGCTCAGCAAAAAAACTGCTCTGTTCAGTATATCTACATGCACTGCTAAAGTGAAATTAAATAAAGCAATGGTTAAAAATTTAAATAAATTAAAAAAAATTCCTCACCTCTCCAGCGAGTGTCCTGCGATGTGCAGCATCCACCTCTGATGGCTGCAAGGACCTTAATCTGCAGACCGAGCGGGGCAATTCGATGAGCTCATTAAGGTCCTGCAGCCATTGGAGGTGGATGTCGTGCATCATGGGACACTCGCTGCAGAAGTGAGGATTTTTTTTGTTTTGCTTTTAACCATTGCTTTAATTGTACTTTCGCAATGTATGCATATACATTGCAAAAGTGAAAGTATAGCCCCGCTTGCCTTCGCTTTGCAGGCTCAGCTTCTCCCAGCTCTTTGTGTTCGGATCCGTCAAAATCATGGATCCGGAGGTACACATCCGGACCTGTCCGCTCCAGGAACCCCATAGACAGGAAGAAAAATGGTGATGTGAAGTGGGCGTTAGGCTACTTTCACATATCGATTTATGAGGGAGCCAATGCTGTCCGATAAATTCGGACAGCATCGGCTCCCTTCTGACACCTGGAATCGGATGCCAAATAGGCATCCGATTCCGGCATTAAATCGGCTGAAAGAGAAAAAAAAAAAAAAAAAAAAGTTTATGCTCACCTGTCCCCGAGCCCCCGCCGTCTTCCTGGTGGCTCCCGGTGGCTCAGTACAGTAAAATGGGGTCCGAGGAGACATCAGATGTTTCCTCGGACCCTTCTCCATAGGGCCCCATGTTATAGGGATCGGGTCAGATCGGATGTGCACTAAATGCCATCCGATTTGGTCCGATCCGATTCTGTCAGATTTTTGCTCCGATTTTTGCACCGATAATAAAATCGGACAGAATCGGATCGGACCAAATCGGATGGCATTTAGTGCACATCCGATTCGGTCCGATGTCCATAGGACTGCATGGGGCCAAATTCGGATCTGAAAAATCCGTAGTGTGAAACCAGCCTTAATCCACAGATAAATTGCTACAAAGTTGCCTGGGCACCTAATTGAAAGAGAGACTACTGGGAGAAAAAGAACTTACTTCCTCCCAGGAGCCACCAACTTTCAGTCAAGGGGAGAACACAGAGCAGCTACAGGCTCTACTCACTATACTGTGAGCAGTGGCTGTCATCACACCAAGCACTCTGACAGCTCACTTGGAAGCACATCTATGCAAAGTGGGCTGCCAGAGAATGCTGTGAGCAATGACCATAACGGCACCATGGACACACTAAAAGCCAGCAGCTCCTGGGAGGAAATAAGTTTACTAGGAGAAAACAATAATAATTAATATTTATTCATTTATATAGTGCTATTAATTCCATACATTTGCAACACTGTCCCCATTGGGGCTCACAATCTAAATATCTTATGTCTCTGGAGTGTGGGAGGAAACCAGAGAACCCAGAGGAAACCCACTCAAACCCAGGGAGAAACACAGATGTTGCATTTGGTGGGAATTTAATCCAGGACCCCAATGTTGCATGGTTGCAGTGCTTACCACTAAGCCACAATGCCGCCCATAGCTGGATGCACTTTCAGTAAGATGTCCAGGCAGCAGTATCACACTATTCCACTGCAGACTGGCCCTATGTATCTGGTAAATCATAATTTTTTCAAGGCAACAGGTTCCCTTCCAAAAGGCAGCAGAGGATTCCCATATTATGAAGCAGACCATCGATGTGTGAAGAGTCTTCAAAGGGAAGTGAAGTCTTCTCTACCACATTTGCTTCTTGTACACCAATTTTTGTGACTTTG
This sequence comes from Allobates femoralis, assembly GCA_033576535.1. Lineage (NCBI taxonomy): Eukaryota > Metazoa > Chordata > Amphibia > Anura > Aromobatidae > Allobates > Allobates femoralis. The sequence continues at coordinate 501,069,824 of JARQOC010000001.1, read as the reverse complement.
TTCCATAATTTACCATCTTGAGGGGCAGCAGACTATGCTTCCTTTTCCAGGAAACTGATAATTTTCTTTTTGGGTGCAAACACTGAGATTCAAGTAAATAATGGTAAAAACTCATCTCTTGCGGAGGGCATGCAGGTGCAAACGCAGCCATACTGATGTGAACACAGCAGAGAATCTCCGCATGCGTTCACATCAGTATGCAGCCGGCCAGCCAATCAGCTGTCTCGGTGGCGGGTGGGAGGAGGAGATCACGGGCAAAGATCTCCTGACTGTGTTGGCGGGGAGAAACAGCTGGTCTGACAGCTGTTTAAATTTCCCGTGCAAACACCAAAGAGGTGATGCCGGCGCAGGAGATTTAAACAGCTGTCAGATAAGCTGTTTCTCCCCACCGACAGCGTCGGGAGATTAGCAGCGGTCAGGAGAGGAGATCAGCGGCTGCTCCAGTTGATTTCTCGGTGGCCGCCGCTGATGTCCCGGGAGATCAGCAGCGGCCACTGAGAGAGATTTCAAAAAGAGATCCACAGCGTTCTTCTGCGCTGTCATGCGGAGGACACTGCGGATCCATTAACTCCCATGCATGGTTTGTGCGCTTGCGGGAGCTTGCATATAAAACAAGCTCCCGCACAAAAAAAAAAATGCAACATGTTGCGTTCGGAGGGCACATAAATTATGCGCATCCGAACACAGTCAATGCAGGTACTATGCGTTCCCATGTTAAACATAGGAACGCAATGCGCATGCGTTTGGCTGCGTCCGGTACGCTGCGGTTTCATACACAAGTGTGAAATCACCCTTACGAAGTCTGAAACAACAAATATTTTGGAAGACCTTAGTTCTAATCTTATATACTATGGTCACTTTTTATGGTTAATATTTCATAATAATATTAACAACAAGTTGCCTGCCTCTGTCCTAATTTATATAGACCAAGTGCCGGCAATGAAAAGTAGACACCAGACACACAGAGTCAGCTGTACACCCTTCCTTTGTCAGTTCCAAGCTCCAAGTGTTGGATTATAAGAGACATGAGGTTTTGTTCAGTAAGGGGCTCGGCCAGCCCTACTAAGATGTATTCATTGGTCAGTGGGTTAGTCCATGGGCAGATCCATGAGGTCATCAGGGGTGTGTGGTCTTGATCGAGTATGTCCAGGTGATATGGCATTCTGTGATTGGTCAGCCCTTCTATGGAATTCAGCTTCCTCCAGGAACTCCTTATTGTAGACAAGATGTAGTCATAGGTCCAGGCTCCATCTTACATACCATGGCATGGTGTGATGAAACAGGAAATGGCAGCCATGTTTAAGTCACAATGAAGCTTATGCAATGTAAAATATTACACTCTATGGATTGTTTCTCCCATGCCCTTATGTCTTAAGGTTAATGAAGTATTTGATCCTATGGCTCTCCGCAACACATTGTTCCTTGGCAGGTGCTGGGGGTATCATGATGATGATGGTGGTCAAGAGTCATCTGAGCAGCAGAAGGGACAATGCACAGCTACCAATCCAGAATTTTAAGGCAAAAAAGAGTACAGATCTGGCAGCCAGATACAGGGCAGAGGTACAGTGACCTCTCACCTCTGTCCCGACAGGAAACACATGGGAACTGCCTTTAAAAAGCTCACTGTCTTTTTCCCAATGAGTGAAACATCTCTTGTGCCATCTCGGTGGTGTATTTTAAAAATTAGTAATCCCAGATTTGGTTGTAAAGGGTTACTAACATTTCCTGATGTACAACAGACATTTATAAAAGGGGGTCCAAAGGGGTGTCATTTAAGTTCACTTTTCAGAATACGCCATCATGCATGTAAATAGGAAGAATACCGTATATACTCATGTAGAAGCAGACCCATGTATAAGCCGACCCCCTACTTTTGCCCCCAAAACCTGGGAAAACCTATTGACTTGTGTATAAGCCGAGGGTGGACCCCAGCACAGGTATACAGCCCCCAGCGGTGAGGTATACAGCAGCCCCCAGCGATGCGGTATACAGCAGCCCCCAAATGCTGGCACTGACTCGCCCCCTCACATGTGCAGTGCGGTGCAGAAGACCAGGGATGGTAAGTTAAGCAGCAGGGGGGCCTTACAACGGAGGGGGTCGAGTGCCAGCATTTGGGGGCCATATATTTAGATATGCACTGCTTCCCCATGCCGCTGATTGACAGGGGGAAGCAGTGCATATATGAGCGGCCCCACGTGATGGGGCGCTCATACAGCAGCCTCCCCCCACCTCCTCCAGCCTCCCCAACCCCGGGCACAGCCCCCACCACCGTATTGGCCCGTGTATAAAGCCGAGGGGAGGGGGGGGGGGGTTTGGTATGGGCTGAACAACTCTGCTTATACACGAGTATATACGGTAATAATATTGCTGCCCATAAAATTGTAATCTGAATTTTTCAACAGTCTTCAGTCAAAACATTCAGTTGTTTGTGAGCTAGTGAGCAAAGACTAACTGCGATGATGCCTCCTATACACAAAAAGGAGATTCTGCTCCCATAACTAGAGTTAGCTCTTAAGAAAAAAAAAACAGCACAACGACATTATAGAGCAGCAATGATCTGTGTGCCTTTGCTCTTCCCCTCCATAGACTTCAATAGGTAGCTGTAATTTGATCCCTCAGTGAGCTGGCATCTGCATCACCATGGCATTAGGGTGGCCACTATATAAAACTAAACATCAAATATTGTCTTGTATTGAGGCACTTTTAACACGCATTGGTGATTTCAGATGGAGCTGATATCTTACGCAAAGAATCAAGAATTGTCTTTCAATTGGAAAACGTTTTATGAAGCCTTAAAGTAGAAGCAGCAGTTCTACCAAGTAATGTTTTAAATGCTACAAAAGAAAAACCATGTATAAATTGGCGTTAGGTAATGTACGTGCAATAAAATACTCATCGATCGCCGTCCTCCCAGATCTCCAGCACTGCTCCCATCTTCTCACTTATGTCACGAAAATTCCAAATTACCGGATAACACTGAGGTTGTGTGTGAGATGGACGTTGCCTTTACAACACAAATCTATGAAATCTCACTTGGACGCTGATGATTGAAATCTTTGGGTCCGATTCTACAAAGCTTTTACACCAGAGTACAAAGCTGTGAAAACTCACAAAACTATGCTAAAATTTAGCAAATTTTGGTGTGCCCAAGCAAGTGTCATCCAACTTTGATAAAGTGGGTAGAGATGAGGCAGAACGGGGGTTTCATGACTGCCACTCATCACATTCATAACAAACATTGGCGTTCACTACACATCACAAGTCTTATCATCCTCAGCAGGTATCGGGGTAGGATTTGTGGTGAGGCACATTCACAATTGGTCCAATGCTCCCAATTCATAATGAGGTGCGTGTTCCTTCATGAAACAGGAGAATTTTACTCCAGCCCATTTCCTACTCAAGACTGGCCTGAAACACTGATGTGCATCAAAGGGGCTTTACAGGCAAGGACATTGTGGCTTGTAAGACTGCCCTTAAAGGAATCATTTATTGGATCATCTCATCACAAGCTTTAAAAGGAGGCTCAATTGATGTGAAGGCTTCGGGACATTTGAGAAAGTTAGCAAGTGCCAGGACCATCTCATTAAGAGGATTTAGCTAAGTATTGTCGTAACACTATTGTAGACCTTGCTAAGGAATGGCAGCAGGCAGGTGTAAGAGCTCCTGCACACATTGAGGCAAAGGCTATTTGGAGGCTAACCTGGACATTGAGGCTGGAAACACACTGGCTAGTGAAAAAAAAACAGACAGATTGACGTATCTGAGAGTCGGACAAGTGTCATCAGATTTTTGGTTCGTTTTGCATCCAACTGCTATGCGAGTGTCTGACATTTTTCTCAGATCACATCCGTGTGCAATCCGTTTTTTTTCACAGCAGCTATTACTGTATAATCATTTATAGGAACATGTTACAGGTGTGTGAGCTACAGAATAAGGTATCAATTAAAAATCGGATCCGAGTCGGATGGTCCGCGTGCGGTCCGTGATTTTTGTCGGACCCATTGACTTGCATTGGCGAGTCTCATCCGTCACTCACATACTGTCGCAGCATGTTGCGACTGACTCGTCATCAGTGAATCGGATGAGAAAAAAAATAAAACACGACCGACACTCGCAAAATGTGCTCATGGACATTAAATAACATTGGTCCAACTGCAATGAGAGTTTTACTCGCATTGCAGTAGTCCACGTTTCACGCCAGTGTGTCCGAGCCCTGAAGAAGCTACTTCTCTCCCAGAAAAACCATCAAGGTCAGACTGACATTTTTCAGGAATTACCATGCAAAGGATTAGAGTAATGTTTTCTTTGATGAAGCCCCTTTCAGACTGTTTGGGACATCTGGAAGAGGGATCGTTCGGAGAACAAAATGTGAGTGCTAATTAGAGTTCTGCATCATTCCAACAGTAAAGCATCCGAAGCTCGTTTTGGGATAGTTTTCTATGGAGATTCACTCACAATTTTACCTGGGAACATGACCATGAATAAGACGTATACACAAGAAGGGAGATGTCCAGTCACCAGCAATATGGCGTGTAAGCGTACCTTTACACGCTGAAACCGCGGCGATAAATTTTGACGGCGATATGTCGCCCCGGAATTATCGCCGCCAGATTGCCTCCAAATTGCGGCGTGTCAATGTGGGATTCCCACACTGCCTCCAAATTGCGGCGTGTCAATGTGGCATTCCCACACTGCCTCCAAATTGCGGCGTGTCAATGTGGCATTCCCACACTGCCTCCAAATTGCGGCGTGTCAATGTGGCATTCCCACACTGCCTCCAAATTGCGGCGTGTCAATGTGGCATTCCCACACTGCCTCCAAATTGCGGCGTGTCAATGTGGCATTCCCACACTGCCTCCAAATTGCGGCGTGTCAATGTGGCATTCCCACACTGCCTCCAATTTGCGGCGTGTCAATGTGGCATTCCCACACTGCCTCCAATTTGCGGCGTGTCAATGTGGCATTCCCACACTGCCTCCAAATTGCGGCGTGTCAATGTGGCATTCCCACACTGCCTCCAAATTGCGGCGTGTCAATGTGGGATTCCCACACTGCCTCCAAATTGCGGCGTGTCAATGTGGGATTCCCACACTGCCTCCAAATTGCGGCGTGTCAATGTGGGATTCCCACACTGCCTCCAAATTGCGGCGTGTCAATGTGGGATTCCCACACTGCCTCCAAATTGCGGCGTGTCAATGTGGGATTCCCACACTGCCTCCAAATTGCGGCGTGTCAATGTGGGATTCCCACACTGCCTCCAAATTGCGGCGTGTCAATGTGGGATTCCCACACTGCCTCCAAATTGCGGCGTGTCAATGTGGGATTCCCACACTGCCTCCAAATTGCGGCGTGTCAATGTGGGATTCCCACACTGCCTCCAAATTGCGGCGTGTCAATGTGGGATTCCCACACTGCCTCCAAATTGCGGCGTGTCAATGTGGGATTCCCACACTGCCTCCAAATTGCGGCGTGTCAATGTGGGATTCCCACACTGCCTCCAAATTGCGGCGTGTAATGTGGGATTCCCACACTGCATGCTGCAATTTGGAGGCAATCTGGCGGCGATAATTCCGGGGCGACATATCGCCGTCAAAATTTATCGCCGCGGTTGCGGCGTGTAAAAGGTACCTTTGGGGCACCTTTACACGCGACAACCGCTGGAGACATTTTTGGCGGGGATATTTCTTGCTGGAAGTATCGCCACCAAATTGCCTCCTTATTGCGGCATGTATTTCGAGAATTTGGCGGCGATAACACAAATGTCGGATGGTTTCGATTTCAGAGCAGTGCTGTAAAATCGAAACTAGGTGACATTTGTCTTATCGCCGCCAAATTCCCAATTTACATTCCGCAATAAGGAGGCAATTTGGCAGCGATACTTCCAGCAAGAAATAGCGCCGCTAAAAATGTCTCCCGTGGTTGTGGCTTGTAAAGGTACCCTTAGAGGAATATTAGGCCATGATATTAAAAACCTTTATTGTAGTTTCATAAAAATATCTTGCAAGATGTTTTATGAAACTACAATCAAAAGTTTTTAATATCATAGCTTAAAGGTACCGTCACTCGCGGCAATTTTGCTAGCAATTTGCTGGTTGCAGTGAAATCATGGACACATTGTTCCATTTGTACACGGCAACAAAATAGAACAATGTGTCCATGATTTCAGTACAACCAGCAAATTGACAGTGAAATTGCATGCAATGTTGCCTCGTGTGACGATACCTTAATACTCCTCTAAGGCGGCCGTCACACGGTTCAATATCGATAGCTATATTGTTAGCGATCACGTGCACGCACGATCGCTAACGATATCGCTCACATCACTGGTGAGCTGTCACACAGGCAGACTCACCAGTGATGTGGAGCAGCGAGATCGCTGGTAACTATGGTACACATCGGGTTACTAGGCGCCGCGCGGCGCTTAGTAACCCGACGTTTACCATAAATACCATCTTCCAGCATAGGCTCTGCCGCTGGGAGATCGTTCATCGTGGTGTCACACACCACGATGAAGCAGATTGAACAAGCGTTTATCGCTTGATATGAGCTCCGGCTCTCATATCTGCGATGTCACGATCAAGCGATTTTACATTGTAAAATCGCTTGATTGCACGTAGCGATGCACAAACGATATCGCTTAAGCGATCAAAAAGCAGATCACTTAAACGATATCGTGCATTATATTGATGCGTGTGACGGCCGCCTAACACACCATATTGCTGTTAACTGGTGTGTGTATGGGTATGTGTGTGTGTGTATGGGAGGCTGCAGTGGGATGTACCGTATATAAGAACCCCCCCTCCCGAAAATAACTTTGGGACCAAAAAAAGAAAAAAAAAAAAGACGGTGTCTTATTTTCAGGAAAACATGGTATAGTGAATAGTAACGATTACATTCACTTATTACTTGTAGCCATTAATATATTCCACACTATTTCACCACATACAACCACGGTGTATCACTGCACGGTTATATACAACCCTATGATCTCTATGTGGCTGGATACAGCTTTATCATTTATCACTATATAGCCCTAAGGCCCACGTCACACACACAGATATCTGCGCAGAGATTGTTCACAGATCTCTGGTTGCAGTGAAATCATGGACACATTGTTCTATTTTGTGGCTGTGTACAAATGGAGCAATCTGTCCATGTGTGTGTGACGTGGCCCTAAGATTTATTACCAAGAGGCAGTATACAGCCCTATGATCACTATGTGGCAGGTTACAGCCTTATGATTTATCACTATATAGTCATACGATTTATTACCAAGTGGCAATATACAGCCCCGTAGTCACTGTGTGGCAATATACAGCCCCGTGGTCACTAGTAGTTTCTCTTCCTGCTCCCTAAGGTCACAGCCCCTGGTCACAGAGATCAGAGGTGCTGTCCCCCTTCCCCCGGGTTCGGGCTGTCTCCTCTCACTGTCCCCCCCGGGGGTTCGGGCGTGTCTCCTCTCACTGTCCCCCCGGGTTCGGGCTGTCTCCTCTCACTGTCCCCCCCCGGGTTCGGGCTGTCTCCTCTCACTGTCCCCCCCCGGGTTCGGGCTGTCTCCTCTCACTGTCCCCCCCCGGGTTCGGGCTGTCTCCTCTCACTGTCCCCCCCCCCGGGTTCGGGCTGTCTCCTCTCACTGTCCCCCCCCCCGGGTTCGGGCTGTCTCCTCTCACTGTCCCCCCCCCCGGGTTCGGGCTGTCTCCTCTCACTGTCCCCCCCCCCGGGTTCGGGCTGTCTCCTCTCACTGTCCCCCCCCCCGGGTTCGGGCTGTCTCCTCTCACTGTCCCCCCCCCCCGGGTTCGGGCTGTCTCCTCTCACTGTCCCCCCCCCCCGGGTTCGGGCTGTCTCCTCTCACTGTCCCCCCCCCCGGGTTCGGGCTGTCTCCTCTCACTGTCCCCCCCCCCCGGGTTCGGGCTGTCTCCTCTCACTGTCCCCCCCCCCGGGTTCGGGCTGTCTCCTCTCACTGTCCCCCCCCCCGGGTTCGGGCTGTCTCCTCTCACTGTCCCCCCCCCCGGGTTCGGGCTGTCTCCTCTCACTGTCCCCCCCCCCGGGTTCGGGCCTGTCTCCTCTCACTGTCCCCCCCCCCGGGTTCGGGCTGTCTCCTCTCACTGTCCCCCCCCCCGGGTTCGGGCTGTCTCCTCTCACTGTCCCCCCCCCCGGGTTCGGGCTGTCTCCTCTCACTGTCCCCCCCCCCGGGTTCGGGCTGTCTCCTCTCACTGTCCCCCCCCCCGGGTTCGGGCTGTCTCCTCTCACTGTCCCCCCCCCCGGGTTCGGGCTGTCTCCTCTCACTGTCCCCCCGGGTTCGGGCTGTCTCCTCTCACTGTCCCCCCCGGGTTCGGGCTGTCTCCTCTCACTGTCCCCCCCCCCGGGTTCGGGCTGTCTCCTCTCACTGTCCCCCCCCCCGGGTTCGGGCTGTCTCCTCTCACTGTCCCCCCCCCGGGTTCGGGCTGTCTCCTCTCACTGTCCCCCCCGGGTTCGGGCTGTCTCCTCTCACTGTCCCCCCCGGGTTCGGGCTGTCTCCTCTCACTGTCCCCCCCGGGTTCGGGCTGTCTCCTCTCACTGTCCCCCCCCGGGTTCGGGCTGTCTCCTCTCACTGTCCCCCCCCGGGTTCGGGCTGTCTCCTCTCACTGTCCCCCCCCCGGGTTCGGGCTGTCTCCTCTCACTGTCCCCCCCCCCCGGGTTCGGGCTGTCTCCTCTCACTGTCCCCCCCCCGGGTTCGGGCTGTCTCCTCTCACTGTCCCCCCCCGGGTTCGGGCTGTCTCCTCTCACTGTCCCCCCGGGTTCGGGCTGTCTCCTCTCACTGTCCCCCCGGTTCGGGCTGTCTCCTCTCACTGTCCCCCTTCCCCCGGGTTCGGGCTGTGCACTCACTCGTCCTCCTTCATGACGCCGTCCTCGGTGATGGGCCGGACCGGGGCTATGTGTCCGGTGTCGGTGCTGTAGTTGCGGAAACACACCGTGAGCTTCTCGTCGAAGTCGTTGACCAGATCCTCCATGGACTTGAATCCCCCCATGATGTCCCCGGAGAAGTTGTTATCCAGCTCGGTCAGGTCCTCCAGGGAGCTCCGGCCGGGGGGTGCGGGGCCCGGACCGGGGGAGTTGGAGTTCACATGATCCAGACGGTTCTTGGTCCCGGGAGAGGAGGGCGGAGGACGGAACTCATAGAAGTCCTGCCAGTCCTCATCAAACTGTGCGAGCGGCGCCGCCATGTCCGGACGGTGCTCCCGGTGTCCCCCCCCCACCGCTGTGTCCGCAGGCTGCACCCACACACCGGCACTGCAGCCCGGGCTCAGCCGCCTCCTGTCACTGATTACAGTGCGGGCAGCACATTCACTGCGTCCTTGTGGGAGCTGAGCCTGAATGAAGGGGAATGTGGGAGGAGCTTCCGTCACGTGATGCAGCAGGGCCGCACGTCTGCCATGTTTGATTCTGGCATGACGTCACTCGTGTTTACAACTGAGAGGAGTCACGTGATTGGAGGTTTCGGGCTCTGCGGCTTCTGTGAGAGATTTCCTGCAAAACTGTAATGCCAAGTGCACATACTGCGTTTTTTGGTGCAGTTTTGTCACATATCCGCATGTCCATAGTTATACCAGAAAAGTTAATCATAATCCTGAAGTGTTGTGCTCACGTTGCTTATTTTTCCCGTAGATTTGGGTGCAGAACATAATCTGCAGCATGTCAATTCTTGGTGCAGGTTTCCTGCGTTTTTCAGCTCTTCCAGCCATTGACTTCATTCTGAAAACTGCAGACAACAAACTGCAACACAAATACCATTTTTGGTGCGTGTTTCTGCCAGAAGATGCAGATTTGGTGCAGAAAATGTCATCAGCGCTCAGTGTGCCCAGACTAAGGGTGCGTGCACACCATCAGTGTACGCAGCGTCCTGGACGGGGACGTACTAAAAAGAATGAAGAAAAGGAATAAATAAAAAGAATGAAGATAACTTATTACAGAAAGATTATGTAGATGTATATAAAGTTTCTTGGGTATCTTAGACATGGAATGAACACATATCCCATATAACCAGGTGTATATTATGTTACCTGAGCATTATAGGTGGGGAATGAAGATGAAATATCTGTAGATAATAGGAGAATGAACACATATCCCATATATCCAGGTGTATATTATGTTACCTGAGCACTATAGGTGGGGAATGAACATGAAAATATATGTATATAATAGGAAAATAAACACATATTGCATATATCCAGGTGTATATTATGTTACCTGAGCACTATAGGTGGGGAATGAACATGAAATATATGTAGATAATAGGAGAATGAACACATATCCCATATAACCAGGTGTATATTATGTTACCTGAGCATTATAGGTGGAAAATGAACATGAAATATCTGTATATAATAGGAAAATGAACACATATTGCATATATCCAGGTGTATATTATGTTACCTGAGCACTATAGGTGGGGAATGAACATGAAATATCTGTAGATAATAGGAGAATGAACACATATCCCATATAACCAGGTGTATATTATGTTACCTGAGCATTATAGGTGGAAAATGAACATGAAATATCTGTAGATAATAGGAGAATGAACACACATCCCATATAACCAGGTGTATATTATGTTACCTGAGCATTATAGGTGGGGAATGAAGATGAAATATCTGTAGATAATAGGAGAATGAACACATATCCCATATAATCAGGTGTATATTATGTTACCTGAGCACTATAGGTGGGGAATGAACATGCAATATCTGTAGATAATAGGAGAATGAACACATATCCCATATAACCAGGTGTATATTATGTTACCTGAGCATTATAGGTGGAAAATGAACATGAAATATCTGTATATAATAGGAAAATGAACACATATTGCATATATCCAGGTGTATATTATGTTACCTGAGCACTATAGGTGGGGAATGAACATGAAATATCTGTAGATAATAGGAGAATGAACACATATCCCATATAACCAGGTGTATATTATGTTACCTGAGCATTATAGGTGGAAAATGAACATGAAATATCTGTAGATAATAGGAGAATGAACACACATCCCATATAACCAGGTGTATATTATGTTACCTGAGCATTATAGGTGGGGAATGAAGATGAAATATCTGTAGATAATAGGAGAATGAACACATATCCCATATAATCAGGTGTATATTATGTTACCTGAGCACTATAGGTGGGGAATGAACATGAAATATATGTAGATAATAGGAGAATGAACACATATCCCATATAATCAGGTGTATATTATGTTACCTGAGCACTATAGGTGGGGAATGAACATGAAATATATGTAGATAATAGGAGAATGAACACATATCCCATATAACCAGGTGTATATTATGTTACCTGAGCATTATAGGTGGAAAATGAACATGAAATATCTGTAGATAATAGGAGAATGAACACACATCCCATATAACCAGGTGTATATTATGTTACCTGAGCATTATAGGTGGGGAATGAAGATGAAATATCTGTAGATAATAGGAGAATGAGCACATATCCCATATAACCAGGTGTATATTATGTTACCTGAGCACTATAGGTGGGGAATGAACATGAAATATATGTATATAATAGGAAAATGAACACATATTGCATATATCCAGGTGTATATTATGTTACCTGAGCACTATAGGTGGGGAATGAACATGAAATATATGTAGATAATAGGAGAATGAACACATATCCCATATAACCAGGTGTATATTATGTTACCTGAGCATTATAGGTGGAAAATGAACATGAATATCTGTAGATAATAGGAGAATGAACACACATCCCATATAACCAGGTGTATATTATGTTACCTGAGCATTATAGGTGGGGAATGAAGATGAAATATCTGTAGATAATAGGAGAATGAACACATATCCCATATAATCAGGTGTATATTATGTTACCTGAGCACTATAGGTGGGGAATGAACATGAAATATATGTATATAATAGGAAAATGAACACATATTGCATATATCCAGGTGTATATTATGTTACCTGAGCACTATAGGTGGGGAATGAACATGAAATATATGTAGATAATAGGAGAATGAACACATATCCCATATAACCAGGTGTATATTATGTTACCTGAGCATTATAGGTGGAAAATGAACATGAAATATCTGTAGATAATAGGAGAATGAACACACATCCCATATAACCAGGTGTATATTATGTTACCTGAGCATTATAGGTGGGGAATGAAGATGAAATATCTGTAGATAATAGGAGAATGAACACATATCCCATATAATCAGGTGTATATTATGTTACCTGAGCACTATAGGTGGGGAATGAACATGAAATATATGTATATAATAGGAAAATGAACACATATTGCATATATCCAGGTGTATATTATGTTACCTGAGCACTATAGGTGGGGAATGAACATGAAATATATGTAGATAATAGGAGAATGAACACATATCCCATATAACCAGGTGTATATTATGTTACCTGAGCATTATAGGTGGAAAATGAACATGAAATATCTGTAGATAATAGGAGAATGAACACACATCCCATATAACCAGGTGTATATTATGTTACCTGAGCATTATAGGTGGGGAATGAAGATGAAATATCTGTAGATAATAGGAGAATGAACACATATCCCATATAATCAGGTGTTATATTATGTTACCTGAGCACTATAGGTGGGGAATGAACATGAAATATATGTATATAATAGGAAAATGAACACATATTGCATATATCCAGGTGTATATTATGTTACCTGAGCACTATAGGTGGGGAATGAACATGAAATATATGTAGATAATAGGAGAATGAACACATATCCCATATAACCAGGTGTATATTATGTTACCTGAGCATTATAGGTGGAAAATGAACATGAAATATCTGTAGATAATAGGAGAATGAACACACATCCCATATAACCAGGTGTATATTATGTTACCTGAGCATTATAGGTGGGGAATGAAGATGAAATATCTGTAGATAATAGGAGAATGAACACATATCCCATATAATCAGGTGTATATTATGTTACCTGAGCACTATAGGTGGGGAATGAACATGAAATATATGTATATAATAGGAAAATGAACACATATTGCATATATCCAGGTGTATATTATGTTACCTGAGCACTATAGGTGGGGAATGAACATGAAATATATGTAGATAATAGGAGAATGAACACATATCCCATATAACCAGGTGTATATTATGTTACCTGAGCATTATAGGTGGAGAATGAACATGAAATATATGTAGATAATAGGAGAATGGACACATATCCCATATAATCAGGTGTATATTATGTTACCTGAGCATTAGAGGTGTGGAATGAACATGAAATATCTGTAGATAATAGGAGAATGAACACATATCCCATATAACCAGGTGTATATTATGTTACCTGAGCACTATAGGTGTGGAATGAAGATGGAATATCAGTAGATAATAGAAGAATGAGCACATATCCCATATAACCAGGTGTATATTATGTTACCTGAGCATTATAGGTGTGGAATGAAGATGGAATATCAGTAGATAATAGAAGAATGAGCACATATCCCATATAACCAGGTGTATATTATGTTACCTGAGCATTATAGGTGGAAAATGAACATGAAATATCTGTATATAATAGGAAAATGAACACATATCCTATATAACCAGGTGTATATTATGTTACCTTTCATGTTCATTCCACATTTTCCTATTATCTACAGATATTTCACGTTCATTCCACACCTATAATGCTCAGGTAACATAATATATCCCATATAACCAGATGTATGTGTTCAATCTCCTATTATCTACAGATATTTCACGTTCATTCCACACCTAAAATGCTCAGGTAACATAATATACACCTGGTTATATGGGATATGTGTTCATTTTCCTATTATCTACAGATATTTCATCTTCATTTCACACCTAAAATGCTCAGGTAACATAATATACACCTGGTTATATGGGATATGTGTTCATTCCATGTCTAAGATTCCCAAGAAACCTTTTATACATCTACATAATCTTTCTGTAATAAGTTATCATCTTTATTCTTTTTATTTATTCCTTTTCTTCATTCTTTTTAGTACGTCCCTCAGAGTTAATCATCCTGATTCCTCAGGTCCTGCTTGAGACTGCTGCCTTTCTCGGCAGTTCTATTTAGGTCTTATGACCCTTCTCCATATTTTTGCTCACTTTCTGGCTGTCATGGTACACATCAATAAGTTCTAGACAGTATAATCAGAGGCCTTGTAGTTTTGAAACCCTCATGTCTTACAGATGGGCTTAACCCTTCCCGACCTATGACGTTGTACAATGTGATGGGCCGGTAAGGGTGGTTTGATGTGAGCTCTGGCGCGGCGCTCACATCAAAGCCCCGACATCTCAGCTGATCTCATCAGCTGAGATGTCAGGGCAACAGCACCGATCGGATCCGGGATCCGATTGGCGCTGTTAACCCCTTGGATCCCGCTGTCAATCACTGACAACGGGATCAAAGGCGGCCGCAGCAGGGAATGCACTGTTCCCCGCCTGCTCTGGAGATCCCGCAATATTATCGCGGGATCTCCGGCGCTCACGTGACAGCCCGGGGTCCTGGCTAGACCCCGGATGCAGTCACTGAGCAGTTCTGTGTTGTGGTTGGCAGGCGCTGCCAACCACAACAGGTCCGCGATTCTGAGAGATACAGATGAGCTGCAGCTCATCTGTATCTCCCAGAAGTGATTAGCCTGTGCACAAGGTGCCTCTTAAAGAGGCAGTGTAAAAATAAAAATTAATAAAAAAATAGTTTTTAAAAACCTGTAAAAAAAAAAAAAAAAAAAGATCAAATCACCCCCCTTTCCCCCAATCACAATAAAAGTATTAAAAAAAAAATACACGTTTGATATTGCCGCGTTCAGAATCGCCCCATCTATCATCGTATTAAATCCGTTAATGAGAGCCGTAAACTCCGTAACGAAAAAAATGGTCCAAACGCCATTTCTCCTTCGCCTCATTGGGGGACACAGACCGTGGGTGTTATGCTGCTGTCCACTAGGAGGCGACACTAGGCAATATCTGAAAAAGAGTAATTGACTCCTCCTCTACTAGCATACACCCCCTGGCTGGGCCCTTACCCGACCAGTTTTTGCTTAGTGTCTTAGGAGTGCAGACCTCTTTTATTTTTTTCTCTTACTTTTTTCTTTATTTTTACTTTTTACTTTCCTCTGAAGAGGACATAACATCGGAGGAGTATTGCAGCCTTCATACTCGCTAGGATGCGAGTCAAGGCTGTTGCACAAGGGGATCACTCTCCATACTCCTTCCTCATCTGCACATGGTCAGGGGACCATGCTGAATAGCTCATGGGAGAGCTAACCTCCCGGTCGGGTCGAGGTTCCAGGTATGTGGCCACAGGTCCTCCGGAGGCTGCAGGGTTCTGGCCTGCCACAGAGTCCTCCGGAGGCTGCAGCAGGTTTCTGACCGGAGGGATCCGGTGACAGAAGGGAGTGCAGGACTCCGGATGGAGCGCACAGGGACCAAGAGGGCTCCTTGCTCATTTCCTCTCTTCCCCCCGTGCCTGCATGTTCCCCCTGCATTTCCCGGCCTGTGGATGCAAACGTATCCTGATGCATCCACAGCCCCCCTTATGGCCTCATCGTCAGGGACCCCCTTTTGGGGTCCGTGCTTCTCCTTTGCGTCCTCCTGCGGGGACTTTTTTAGTCCTCCGCGCCGGCCCCCACTGTTTTTCGGGGCCGATAATTACTCTAGGCCCCGGCTTCGGCCTAGCGCTGGCCGGCACGCCCCCCGCACGCCCCCTGGATTGCATCACGGAGCGCGTCATGCGGGAGGCGGGCCGTTGTTTCGCGCTCCTCGCTCCCCGCGAGGTTTCCTGCGTCTTTGGTCACGCCCCCTTTATTCCCCTTCTCCGGTGGCTACAGCGCTGTCCGGAGCTGCTTCCCTCGGGCCGCAGCTGTAAAGGGGGCTCTTGCTAGCAGCACCGCTCACGCAGGTGCTGAGGCAGAGCAGGTTAAGGCCCCAGTTTAATGTCCCAGGCTCCCCACCGCCTCCATCCTAAGGGGAAGTCTGAGGACGTAGTCCAGTTGCTACAGGAGACCTACAAATAGGGCTCCTCTGGGAACTAGCTAATTGCTTAGCTACGTAATAATGCACAGTGTGTCTCACATTTACTCTGTGAAGAATATTCATGCATAGGTTTCTGTGCTATATATATATTGTACTGGTTCTCTTCTCTCCAGCAGGCAGTATTTAGTCAGCAGTTCATTCTGCTGCTCCTCTCTACACCCCCCCCACCTCTGTCTGGGTATGCATACAATATTATGTCCTGCAGTCAGCTGGAGTTTAAGCTAGAAAGGCTTATTCCCATACAAGGGGGGTCATTCTAGTGGGGACTGCAGTTGAGAATACAGTGCCTATAGTATATGGCAATGAGGTTGGATCAGGAGACCTATGACGTAATGTGGACAACTTGTCCATGTCTCATAAGGCTTGTGGCTTTGCCCCTATTACCATCTATCCCAGGGTATTCCCTGGTCGACCCGACACATGATGGTCCGACCTTCCTAGGCCATCCACAGTGGGGTACTCAGACTGACGCCCAGATACCTCTCAGTCGCCCAACATGCTTCTTCTAGGTTCTCCTCAAGTCAGGATGCTGGGTTGAAGCGGAGATTCTACCGTCACACTCAACCCCCTCGGTTGGGGGTGCTGTTGCAGTCGTCATATTTCAAGACTGCACGACTCTGTCACGTTCTTCCTTTGCCAACCACATTTGGACAGCTGCGTAGGAGTTGACTCTTCTCAGGACTGTCCAGCATCTTTCCTCAGAACCAACAGTTGGGCCTCTGTGTGACAACAACAACGCCGGGGCTCCAGGCCCGCTAGGCGGTTATATATGGGTCCCAGCTGCCCTCGCTAGCTCACCAGGATTCCTATTTAACAAAGGGATCACTCTCAGTGGCATTTGATGCACGGTTTTTTACCGTATGTAGGTCGACAGGATCTCGGTGTGGTTCCTTCACCATTGTATTTCCACGACTCCGGGTCAATCACCCCTCCTACGAACACGACTGATCTTCCTGCAGGGACCTATACTCAGTTCCTGCAGGGAGCCAAGCGTTCACACAATGGTCGGTTCTGGATCCCTCCGGACTCCAGAGATGCAGGGTTGCGAGGATCACTATCCCCCTCACACAGAGGTTTCAAGGACGAGTCTCTGACACATGAGGCGCCTTTCATGCTCCTCCCTCAGCTCCCCTCTGTTGGGGTGCAGTTTTGAGAACTCCTAGTTATATCCATACTCCTCCCTCAGCTCCCCTCGGGCGGGGTGCTGGGTCAAGGTTATGAATACCGCATGTTTTTTCGTCTTCCTCCACTTCCTCTGGTGGAGTTTCTGGTCGGAGTTCAAACATCAGGAGTCTACCCGGCCTACCTCCCCAAGCTACAAAACATAAGATGCTGGGTTGCTGGCCGTGGAACAAGAGGTCCTGCAGCCACTCGCCACACCTGTCATGCAGGTGCATTGAGGAAACGTGCACGTGCTTGCAAGGTCCACCCTGAAGCAGGACCTACCAGTCTCCGTTGTCTACACGGACCCTACTCTGGTCGAATGAACCTCAGGTGGACCGTCTGGTACGCGGCATGGCCGTGAGTACGGTTCCTGTTTTTTCCTTACTTGGAAGTTCCTTCAATAGCGACACAGCACAACTGGGTCGCTCCCCTCCTCAGCACGCCGCCCAGCGCAACCGAGGCCTGGGCCCAGATCTACATCCAGCACGCACGCCCTCATTCATGCAGTAAACATTGTACGGCCGTAATGGCTGCGAAAGCTTTACCTTCGGCATGGGCGCTTGGCATACATTTGGAAGGCAGAGCCTGTCCCTACGAAATCCCTCACGGGATTTTTTGGTTTGAAGGCAAACTAAGGCTTCAGAATGTAGGAGCTTCTCCCTTACACTGACTAACTGTCTATTCTCCATGTGGAACAGAAGGTTTAAGGCCTCTAACAACGGCTTTTTTCTCCCAGTTGTCTCGCCATTCCCGGAAGTTGCGTCTACTGAGGGCGACGGTACCTTGACGTACTGATTTCCCGCAAACTACAACAGGCAGAAACACGAGGTGTTTCCTCCGCGTTCTTCCTCCTGCCACAATGGATGAAGCCCTGGGCGACGGTTCCTATGCGTTCCGCTCTCCCCTGCCGTGATGGATGCAGTCAAGGATGCAGTCGTGGGCGACGGTTCCTATGCGTTCCGATCTCCCCCTGCCAGGTTGGATGCAGTCGTGGGCGACGGTTCCTATGCGTTCCGATCTCCCCCTGCCATGATGGATGCAGTCGAGGATGCATTCGTGGGCGACGGTTCCTATGCGTTCCGATCTCCCCCTGCCATGTTGGATGCAGTCGTGGGCGACGGTTCCTATGCGTTCCGATCTCCCCCTGCCATGATGGCTGCAGTCGTGGGCGACGGTTCCTATGCGTTCCGATCTCCCCCTGCCATGATGGATGCAGTCGTGGGCGACGGTTCCTATGCGTTCCGATCTCCCCTATGGACGGCTTGCCACAGACTTTCTACATCAAGCTCCTCACAATGGATATCTGAGCTTGCTGCGGATGACGTAGCTCCGGGCCAATTTTCAGGCTCCTCAATCGCCTCCTGGATTGCAGCATGCTGATGGCCATTGCAACAGCTAAATCAATGCCACAGACTAAATGGCACAGTACTATACTACTACAGTCTCCCCAGCCGCCAATGGTGGCCCCTGGGTTGTAGCGCACTAACTGTCGCCGGACTAGCTATATCACATCAGGCATCAGAGTATAGCTCTGCCACCCGGGACAAGAGCAGGATGTCGGCACGCCTCTCAGGATCAGTTGTACTTCATATGCCTTAATCTACGCAGAGAGGCCCCCCCCCCCCCCCCCTTCGTTCCAGATCGCTTGAAGACCTTTTCACTTGAGCACCGATGTTACGCTTCAAAACGGTACATAGGTGCTGTGACCTAGTGGTAAGACCAGCTGTCTACCAACGCAAAGTTGCCCGGTTCGTGCCCGGGTACAGGCATCTTGTTAATCTTCAAGTCGTAGTCTCTCTCGCCTATGTTATTTCCCGGACTACGGATGGATCATCAGTTCCATTTGACGAAGCTGAATACATCTTAGTTATCACATGTTAATCTCCAGGTAGACTTCTTCAACAATCAGGTATTACACTGGGCACATCTTTTCCCCAGTGGGGCCGTCTTTATCCTGTCTGACTGTCGTTAGTCAGAGGTTTTTTTCTTTCAACTGGTCTTGGCTTCCTCGAGTTCTCTAGTCTGAGCACGGATACGATAATCCGCTCCTGAATACAGTTCTTTCCCTGGTATGTTTCTATCTGCATACCCTTCTCGGATGCACGCACAATCATATCCATCGGAGTGCCTTCTCTCCTTTGGGCCCACTTTCCACCCAGACAGTCCAGGGGTTTCATCTACCTCGACGTGTCGCTGACAGCAGTCGTCACCCTGTTCTCTGTCTAGGTTTACTGTTCATGGTTCATTACTGCCAGACGTTTGATGTCCTGTACTCACCGGCAGATCCCATAGATTTGGGGGTTTTCTCCCTCACACTCTGGGGTTTTGGCCATCCATGGGCATGGATGTTTACGTATGTATGTATATATGTATATATATATATATGTGTGTGTGTGTATATGACAAAAGGCCTATTTCTCACTTGCAGTGGCTTTCCACGCATCATGGCTTACCTTCCTGGGTATATCCCTTGGCTTTTAGCCACCCTTGCCGGGACGTTCACAGGTGTGTTTACGTAAGGTCTCTCTGGTCCTGTTACCAGAGATCTGACTTTTTCTCCGGCTGCCATCGCTGTATGCACCTTAGATGCTGGTGCTGCGTCTTCTTGTGCTTCCGGCTTCAGTTATCTCTTTATTATTCTCAAGTACCTTGCTGTTTTCTCGAAGTTTCCATACGCTGTTCCCAGAACTATGTGTCTTCTGGAGGCATTTCCATTACCACTACCGGTTCATACTGTTCGGCTGTGGCATTTCCTAGTTGCAGCCTTTCCTCCACCTTTAACGGTGCTTGACCTACGCGGTCACCCTTATGAAGGTGGTCTTTTCATCCCACCTGCAAGTCCTTTTTCTTCCATCGCTGTGCTTCTTACCAGGGCATTGAGTGATGTTGGGTACATTCTGTCTCTCTGCCAGTCTTGTGCCTGTTTGGACATTCCACACATGCAGAGACCGGACTCTCTAGGTCATTTTTTTCTTCAGAATGATACTAAGGGACTATGCCAGGTTCCCCGGTCACAGGTCTATTGCCTTAGAACTGCTGGCTAGAACGGCTGGCTAGATATGGTATGGTTTTTCGATCATTGCATACCAAGGTTCTCTACTCCTAGGAAAGGAGTATCCTAGATCTTGGGCGCCAGGGCTATGTACACACAGGTGTGCTCGCCAGCCGTCTGAGTTAGTTTTATTTTTAGTGATCATTTTGACGTCTATACTCAAGCGTTAAATAACGCAGATCCGGGTATACGTATTCCCCAGGCGGCAATATTCCACCTCGGTAGTGCGTTTTTAGAAGAGTTTATAACAATATTCTCTCCCACCCAGGGACTGCTTTAGGACGTCCCACGGTCTGTGTCCCCCAATGAGGCGAAGGAGAAAAGGAGATTTTTGTGTACTCACCGTAAAATCCTTTTCTCTTAGCCTCTAATTGGGGGACACAGCTCCCACCCTGTTGTCCGTATCGGGCTTTGTGGGTATTGTTTCTATCTTGAATGCTTTCCTGTATACATGCCTTTTCTTTAGGCTTTACTTTCGTTGAGCTTCACATTGTTTTTTCTATTAAGCTCTACGGTCCTTTGGCGTCATATATAGTCGCCCTTGTCTGACCTAATTCTTGTCACTTTCTTCTTCTCCTACTGCTTTAGCACAAAACTGGTCGGGTAAGGGCCCAGCCAGGGGGTGTATGCTAGTAGAGGAGGAGTCAATTACTCTTTTTCAGATATTGCCTAGTGTCGCCTCCTAGTGGACAGCAGCATAACACCCACGGTCTGTGTCCCCCAATTAGAGGCTAAGAGAAAAGGATTTTACGGTGAGTACACAAAAATCTCCTTTTTCCAATTCCGACCAATTCCGTTTTTTTGGTCGCCGCAACATTGCTATAAAATGCAATAATGGGCGATCAAAACTGCGGATCCCTCCAAAACTGGTATAATTAGAAACGTTAGCTCAAGACGCAAAAAATAAGCCATTACACAGCCCCAGATCCTGAAAAATGAGAACGCTACGGGTCGCAGAACATGGCGCAAAAAGTCTATTTTTTTTTTTTTTTTTTTTTTTGTCAAACTTCAGAATTTTTTTTCACTACCTAGATACCAGTAAGGGTACCTTTACACGCCGCCACTGCGTGGTAGCAACTGCCTGGCAATCGGGATTTTTGTGACTGTTGCCTTGAAATTGCTACTAAGTGGCGGCGTGTAATTTGGGAAAGTGATCGGGTTTCTCGCAGTTGCTTCGGATACCTGCTTCCGAGCCGTGTTCTAAAATCCAAGGCAACACAAAGGGAGAATTGCCATGGTAGTGGCGTGTAAACGGGGGACAGGGATGGAATCAGCGTCGCCTAGTGAATTCCCAGGGGCATGCCACAGCCTCATGGATACCGCGCCCCATCAGCGATCATTGGTGGAGGCTACTGTGTTACGATTGGCTGTCCCTTCACAGGGCGCCATGTTTAAAGAGCTGTCCATTCACACTACACAATTGCAATGGTGTCATATATTAGCCAGCCTTCCTGCGCAGGCTAGCCCAATCATGACGCTATTGCGTTGTCCAATCAGCGTGTTAGCGTCACGGAATACACAACTCTGTCACGCCTATGTTCTTGCGGCGCTAAAGATGTACACCCATATTCCTTTGTGGATAGCGGCGTGTGAAGCGGCGACGGTATTCAACAGCAAGTTATCCGCAGAATCTGTAGGAACTTCCGGGGAACCACGATGCCTTGAGTTGACAACGCAATGGCGGCGTGTACATTCGGCATCGGCGATCATTGGCAACCGTTAAAAACGTGCGCGTGCACATACGGTTGATACCGGTTGCCAGTGATAGTGGTGGCGTGTAAAGGTACCCTAAAAAGGTATACATGTTTGGTATCTACAAACTTGTAAAGACCTGAGGCACCACCCAGTCATGTCGGTTTTACCATATAATGAACATGGCGACTAAAATACCCAAAAATAAATGTGTTATTGCACTTTTTTTGCAATTTCACTGCATTTAGAATTTTTTTGCAATTTCCCTGTACACTATATGGCAAAATAAATTATTGCATATGAAAGTACAACTCGTCCCACAAAAAACAAGCCGTCATATGTCTATATTGACGGAAAATAAAAAAAGTTATGGCTCTTGAAAGCAGGGGAGCAAAAAACGAAAATGAAAAATTCCAAGGTCATGAAGGGGTTAAAGAGGACCTGTCACCCCCCTGTTGCTATGCTAACTGAATGCAGCACTGAATGCAGAGTGTCTGCTGCATTCAGGGAAGGGGTCCCCCATGTTTCTAGCCCCCCTGTAAGTTGTTAAAAATACTTTATAAAGTGTACAGATAAGGAGCCCGGAGTGACTTACTCAGTAATGAGTAATGAGTCCTCGCTGTTCCCTGGTGTCCTCCCTGCCTCCAGCCCTCTCTGTGCCACCTCCAGCCCTCAGCGATGACACATACAGGAGGCTGAACAAGAGAGGGCTGGAGGTGGCACCGAGTGGGCTGGAGGTGGGGAGGACACCAGCAACAGCAAGGACTCATTACTGAGCAAGTCATTCCGTACTCCTTATCTGTACACTTTATAAAGTCTTTTTAATAGCTTACAGGGGAACTAGAGACATGGGTAACCCTATCCCTGAATGCAGCAGACACACTGCATTCAGTGCTTCATTCAGTTAGCATAGCACCAGGGGGGGTGACAGGTCCTCTTTAAGGCCGGCTTCACACCACAGATTTTATTGATCCGGGGCTGTCTGATGTAAACCAGGCAGCCCCGGACCGTTTTTTGGCCCCATAGAAACCTATGGGGCCGGATGGAGCCGGATGACAACTCTCTGCCATCCGGTTTCATCACTCCGGCACACTCCGGGGGAATTCGGATTTTTTTCTCTCGCCACAAAAATGATGCTTGCATCATTTTTTTGTCCGGGGAGAAAAATCTCCCCATTTGTCAGATCTTGGATTTCCTAACATGGGAGCCTGTGGGGCCAGATTGCCCTGGTCCGGGAGGATCCGGCAAGCGGACACTGGTGGCTGCACGGCGCTGTTCTTTCAGGACCGCGGCAAGCCGCGGTCTTGAAAAGTCAGCAGCTGCGGCTGCAATTAGCAGCATCCGGCTGCACGCAGGACCGGAGGGCACATTTGGCCCTCCGGTTCTGTGTGCTGATCCAGTCCGGGGCTGTCAGGGTCATCCCAGAAAGCCCCGGACCGGATCACGCCGTGGTGTGAAGCCAGCCTAAGTGATGATGCAGGTCATATACAGCCCAAGTTGCAGTTCTAGGTCCAACCTGCCCTATGCTCTGGTAACTGACCTAGTTAGGCCTTGTTACTGTCAGTGAATGCATGACTCATCGATATGGGCATTTGTGTTGGGCGCATACCAACCTTGTTTAGTGTCACAGTGTTTTATCCGACCCTTGGAAGTCAAGAACACTGCAGATGAGTCCAACATGAGGTTTGCCCACACAGACTTTGATCAGCTGACACTGCTGAATGTCTACCATGTAGTGATGGGCAGTCCGGCTCTTTTTGATGAGCCGGCTCTTTCGGCTCAGTTCACTAAAAGAGCCGGCTCTTTCGGCTCAAAAAACGGCTCTTTTTTACAATAATCCTCTGCTACACCCTGTCTTGAGTACAGAACCTCCCCTGTACAGTGAGGACCTCATTCTACACCTTTGTATGTATCTAGTGAAGCAGTAAAGACTGTTATTAGCATTATTGTTTCCTCAGATTGTCAGCTCTTCTGGACAGGGCCCTCGCTCCTCATTTGTATTGTCAACTTTTATTGCTTTCTAATATGTGGTGTTTTTTGTACATGTCCTTATTAGTAAATGCTCTGATATGTGTCAGTCCTAATTCTTAAATATAAAGGTTGCAATTACTGTGCTATGTCACTGTATGTGCAACATACACTGTACATACTACACACATTGTACACACATACTGTACACACATTGTACACACATACTGTACACATATACATACACACATATTTTACACACATACATACACACACTGTACACACATACTGTACACATACATACACACATTGTACACACATACTGTACACACACACACACACAAGATATACACATACGATATATACACACACACTATATATATATATATATACATGATATATACACACACATATGATAAATACACACAAACATGATATATACACACACGATATACACACACACATGATATATACACACACATGATATATACACACACACGATATATACACACACATATGATATATATACACACACATGATATATACACACACACACGATATATACACACACATGATATATACACACACATGATATATACACACACATGATATATACACACACACACGATATATATACACACACACACACATATGATATATATATACACACACACGATATATACACACACACATGATATATACACACACATGATATATACACACACATGATACACACACACACATATGATATATACACACACGATATATATACACACACATATGATAAATACACACACATTATATACACACACACATATGATATATACACACACACGATATATATACACACACACGATATATATACACACACATGATACACACACACATGATATATACACACACACATATGATATATATACACACGATATATACACACACACACATATATACACACACACGATATATACACACACATGATATATATACACATACACGATATATACACACACATGATATACACACACACATGATATACACACACACATATGATATATATACACACACACACACATGATATATATACACACACATATGATATATATACACACACACATATGATATATATACACACATGATACATATACACACACGATATATACACACACACATGATATATATACACACACACATGATAAACACACACACACGATATATACACACACATGATATACACACACACATGATATACACACACACACATATGATATATATACACACACACGATATATATACACATACACGATATATACACACACACACACGATAAATACACACACACGATATATACACACACATGATATACACACACACACATGATATACACACACACACATATGATATATACACACACGATATATATACACACACATATGATATATATACACACACGATATATACACAAACACACACACAGCGCCTTCCACTAAACATTGAAGAGATGGAGACAGAACATTTTGTTAAAGATTTTCTCTTTTTTTTATACCAGAAAAAAAAACTTAAGGGGTTAAACACCAGTCCTGGATGTCAGTAGGCCACTACACTGGGCACTATGTGCTGACTTCCTATTACACTGCCTCTATATACAATTATTGAAGCTGCACCTATATCTCTCCACGTTTTGCCTAAAATCCTATTCCTTACCCAACAACAGCTCTATTCTCCCCCTGCAGTGTCCTCCTGACTAAAGACTGAGAAGATGATCAATGATAATAAACAAGCTGAGTCCTCCTACACATCCCATATGCCAGATAAGGTCAGGGAAACTTAACCCATAAACATGCTGGTGGTCTTGTGCCCACTGCCCGGAAGAAACAATGTGTGTGTATAGCTTTACTTGGGAGAAGGGGCTTCACGCCATGTGTTGGAAACTTTGTTTACACTTCCAGTGTTAGCTCACTTATCTCCTGGCTGCTCCTCCCAGTCACAGTCAGGCTTAATAAAGCTGCCAGCAGAGGGTAAAAAAAAAAAAAAAAAAACACGGCTCTCTGGCTCGTTCACTGTGAAGAGTCGGCTCTTATCAGTCACATGAAAGAGCCGGCTCAATGTGTCGGATCGTTCGCGAACGACACATCACTACTACCATGCTTTCAACCAGAGTAAGTGGCACTTGTCTTTACCTGTAGATACTAGATGTGCAGATTCCAGGGGCTTGCATTGGGTTAATTTAAGCCTCTGTTCACATCTGTCACGGCTTTCATTTCTAACAAAGTGCCAGATCTGTCCTACCACGAACACCACTGTTGACTTTAATTGTCGTCAGTCGGGTACCCCCTTGGTGTTCATAGTTTGGACAGTAAAAATTGTCCTATCTAATGAAAAAAATAATAGCACTATCTGTGGAGAAGCTGCCATTGCAGATGTGAACAGACCTCCCTATAACCATTTTCCCATGGAGCCTAAACACTGCATTCCCCCGCTGCCTGTATTTTACTGAGCAGAATGGATGCCATGTTTAAGGCCAGACTTGCACATCCCTGTGTCTGTCAGTACGAACCGTGGTGAACAGAAGGATTGCAAATCTCCCCACTCAAATTAGATAGCATCATATATTCTTTATTTTTTTTGGACCCCAATGCGCACTCAAAAAAAGAGTAACATTTTAAAATGCGGGTCCGACTTATAGTCCGAGTGTAGCATATCGGGGAAGAGGGGGGATTTGGACCGGAGTCACCAGTGGGGTGATGCTGTGGGCACTGGGCTGGGAGAATGGGGCGTCGTGAGGCACGTATCATTGATCTCCCGGTGGTGAATGCAATTGACTTCAGGAAAATGGCCGTGGAAGTAGTAAATACTTAGATTGAGATCTAGAACAGTAGAGATCTCAATCTGCGCATGTACTGCCTCCACAACCATTTTCCTGAAGTCCATTGCCAGGGGATCAATGGTGTCTGCCTTGCGCACTGGTGCACCCTGTCCTCCCAGCCCAGGGCCCGCAGCATTGCCCCACTCATGCCACTGCCAACTTCCTGCAGCGGCGACCCTGTCTCCTGTGACCTAGCTGTATGGTATGCTACATCCGGACTATAGGATGCACTCCCATTTCCCTCCAATTTTTTGGGGAAAAAAGTGTGTCTTATAGTCCGAAAAATATGGTAACTAAGGCTTGAGTTTGGGCAGCGAGACTCACGGGTGATCTAGGACACTGATGTGGCTTCAAGCCAAAACGCATGGGTCTTTTAAGGAACTCCGAAACTTGCGGGTTTTTTCCCTATAGGATTTTATGGGGAATTGTAAAAAATAAATACAAGTACTTTTTAGAAGCGCAGGATTCCAGTGAGAACATAGTCTAACCTTGCCTGTAAATTGTATTAGGTAGCAGAACTTTGTTTTTCTGGATGTTGAGAGATGGTCAGTGGGACACCTTCACTTATTAAAGCGACCCAACACAGTATCCTTAAAAAGGGAGTGAACATTTTTGCATGTAGTCACTTTCCTTCTGACTTCCATTCAGTTTAGTCCTCTTCAATCCAACATGGCTGGCACAGCAGAATAGGAAGCTCAGCGGTGAGTACTAAAGGGATCCTGTCACCTCCAAAACGCCTCCTAAGCTAGCAAAACATGTCCCTGCACCATCCCATCACTAATCTCACACTTCTTATGTCTCCTAAAAGCATCCTGTGAAAGTGCATAAAAACGTTTTAATACTCACTCATTAGGGATTATAATTAGCAGGGGCCATATTCTTTAGTCACCAAGGCGGGCTGTTTTGCAGCTCCAGGATCCACCCTCTCTCTGTCTGTGTGCTCTGCTTGTGCAGGCTTTACCCCCCCCTCTCTATCACTCACAAAATGCAAATCATTAGTCCTGCCTTCAGTTTCAGTTTCACAGCAGCACTGACAGAGAGAGGGCTGAATCCTGGAGCTGCAAAACAACACCCCCTGG
The DNA here is from genome assembly GCA_033576535.1 of Allobates femoralis. NCBI lineage: Eukaryota > Metazoa > Chordata > Amphibia > Anura > Aromobatidae > Allobates > Allobates femoralis. The sequence goes on along the minus strand of JARQOC010000001.1, from coordinate 501,041,894 downwards.
TGACTAAAGAATATGGCCCCTGCTAATTATAATCACTAATGAGTAAGTATTAAAACGTTTATCTCCACTTTCACAAGATGCTTTTAGGAGACAAAAGAAGTGTGAGATTAATGATGGGATGCTGCAGGGACATGTTTTGATAGCTTAGGAGCTATCAAAACAGCACATATTATAATTCTAGAACAATACAGAGAGTATTAGCACGGCCCCTGCGCACAGACATGAACATTTGTAAAGAGTTTGTTATCTTTCCACGGTTACTGCAGGGTTTAGATTATTAATAGAATCATCCGATGTCTCCTCAGATTTTTTCCTTAAACGGTTCTGTTTGATTCCAGGACCCTCCTTTTTCCGCACAATATGAGAGTCACCGAGTTCCTTACAGACTCTTCTCTGGGGTTTAGATCAGCTTAGGGAGCGTAATTTTTCAATCTTCTTGAGACCAGGTTTCCTAGTCCATTCGGACTGGTATGTTCCACCTGTTTTCACTTTCAGACTTATTGAGTTCAGTTACTCTAATCTCCAGGACTTATTGAGACGTTCAGTTACCCTCATCTCCATTACTCCCGGAAACTTGGAGCTATTCGCTTGTTTGCCTTTTTTTTTCTCGGGTAGAATCATTACCCCTCTGTCATGGACTAGGCAATGCTCGCAGGTACTTCCAGGAATTCACCTTTTTGAAGGAGGTTTGGGACTTCAGGCCCACCTGGCCCCAAGACAGGGGATTATTTTATCGAAGAGACTTCGATTATATTGGTTTGGTGGGTACCCTGTTCAGCAATTGGAAACCAAGAGGCTCCTTCATGTTCCCTTGGTCTGTCCTCTTGACTCCACTATGCTCTGGGTTATTCCTGTGCTATCCTTTTCCTCTCTTTCCCTACTATTTTCCTATTCTGGAAGGATTACATTTTTGCATTCCTCAGGGGAAGCCTTTTGCATCGGTGGAGTTACTCTTCTCCACTCAGTGTTGGGTGAAAATCTTCATTTCAGTTTTTTCCTTTCTGATTTTACTCTGTCCTGAGAACCTTCAGTCTCCCAGTGTTCTTTGTCTCTGACCAAGGTAGGGCATGTTCCTTCTCTTTTCAGTTCCCTGAAATAAATCTTTGGCACTTCAAGTCTTGCACGGGACTCATTGTATCATCCCATTTCTGGTTCTATCCTATCTACTGCTTAAAGCGCTTATCTTCGTGTCTGGTACAGGCTTCTCAACTACAAGTTCTTGGTCTCATGAAGAAGAGTCCTTCTTAAAGGGAACCTGTCATCCTCTTTGGGCATTCTAAACTGTGCCCAACATCTCTAACATGCTGTAAATGGGGTTCCTGTTACCCCTCTATATGCCCAGACGTCCCCCTGCATACCTCAGAAATGTACTTTTATTCTGTCCCACGCTGTATGATAATTAGAGCTGAAAAGGTTCGGGAGGGTCAGCTCTACGTGGTTCGCGCTGCCCCCTGCCTTGAATAGCTGCCCCGCTGTTTTGACATTCCCCCTCTCCTGTGTATGGCTGTTGAATGGCAGGCATATTTCGCGCTTGTGCAGTGGAGCGGGTCACTGTGATCCATTGAAGATACACAGTGCCCGAAGTCTCGCGAGACTTCAGGTACTGTATATTCAGTGGGACCTCTGGGCACAGAGGGGTTACAGGAACCCCAATTACAGCATGTTGCAGATGGTGGGCATAGTTTAGAATGCCCAAATGGGGAGCGACAGGCTCGGTTTAAGGACCGTGCAGTTTGGATGAGTTTCTCTGTTTAAACGTATAGGAGTAATCTTCTTTCGCTGCCTGGATACCCGCTGTTTATCATAGTTACCAGCGTTCTCCCTGCTTACAGGCAGGGCTAAGCAGGGAGAACATTGGTAACCATGGTAAACACCGGGTATCTAGGCAGCGCATGCTGCCTAGATACCCGGTGTTTACCATGGTTACCAGCCCTGTGAGGTCACTGATCGCTGGTTTCTCGCTGTCACACGCTGCGATGCGTGCTGACCAGCGGGAAACCAGCGATCAAAAAATGACCCGTATCACTTTGTAACGATGAGCGACCTCACAGCAGGGGCCTGATCGCTGCAAAGTGTCACACAGAATGACATCGCTGGAGAGATCTTTGTAACGTCACAGTTACAACAATCTCTCTAACGATATCGTTATGTGAGACAGGGCCTTAACTTCTCCCTTTGAGTTTGTTGTTAGAGTGCGAGTCTGGAACTCCTGGTTTTTGTTTTTTAAATTGAGCTTCTCTCAGCTGGTTTATGATCACATCAAATTTCAGTTCAATGAGAATGTGGTTTTTAGTCATAAATAAACACAAAGCAGATCAGAGTAGAATAGTTATTTGGTGACTTTGGCCACAACACAGGTCACAATGTGCTGCTGTATCATAGCTTAATGTTGAGGAATGAAGTAGCTTTGTGGCCCACTGCGGTATTGTGACAATTGCTTGTTGTGTTAGCATTATTCTAGGCAGGTTTGATGACATCATATCAAAAAATATACGGTGATTTATGCAATAAAAGATTAAATTTTATTGAAAAAATTAAAAATAGTACATACAACAATTATGTGTTTACTAATAAGGTTTAAATAGGAGTACAAATATATCTACAGTTACAAAACCTGACTCCTGGATGAAGGCGCAAGCCGAAACGTGCATGTAGAGTGCAGCAAAGTCTGTAGATACACCAGGTAATCACCCTTTATTTATATATTTTTGATTTTCACTGCTGGGATAACTTCTTTCACAAATTTTAGTGCTTGATAGCTTCCTATGTGAGAGATAGATAACTATTACAGGTTTTTGTTGTTTATTACACTTGTATTATACTTTTTGCTGAGACCTGTCTATAAAATTATCTGAGAAGATCACTGTTTAATGTATAGGGTGTATTTGCAGATCTATACTATATACTTATTACACATCTTTTTATAAAAATTGGTTTTGTAACTGTAGATATATTTGTACTCCTATTTAAACCTTATTAGTAAACACATAATTGTTGTATGTACTATTTTTAATTTTTTCAATAAAATTTAATCTTTTATTGCATAAATCACCGTATATTTTTTGATATGATTTAATTGGGTGAGCAACCTTTTTTTCCATGAATTAGTTGGATGATTATAAGGTAAGAAAGTATCATCATCTTCTGTACTAGCCTAATTCTGGTATATAGGTTTGATGACATCACTGAGCAAATGACATCACAACTGATATAGAATGTACAAAGTTCTACACTGTGGCCATCGTGTGCCACTAGGACCTTACAACCGGAATGGACGAACCCAGGTAGGGAGCTCTTTTCTTATAGGGGGGATATAGCAGCTAAAACCTCTTATAATCAACTGTTATTGCTGTAGAATGAGGTTGCATTGAGAACCGCTGGGTTATTGTAACAAGCAATTTACAAAAAAAAAATCTGAATGGGTCTGACTTTTTGCAACTTGCTTTTTATGGTGGCAGTATTCTTGGGTTTGCAATGAAACCCCATTCAAATACATGGCACAGTGATGTTGAAGCAGACCATAATTATTTGGACTGCACATCATGTTTAGCAGCCAAAGTTGCCTTGTAACTGCAGCCTTACAAACACCCCATCAGAACGACGGCAGTGACTGATTCTTAGTGTCCCAAGTCCCCTGTTTATTGAGCGCTTGGTAACTCCAAGTCCCATACACAGTGAGTGGAGTGGCAAAGCATAGGCTTTGATCATTCACACAGGAGACTCTAGACAAATTGGTTGTACCCCAGCAATGGGAAACCTAATCTGTAAAGAGTTGTAATTGTGACAAAACTATAGACGAGCAAATTAGTTCACAGGACCCTGGTCCAGCGGCCATGCCAGCATTCTGTGGCTTTTGAATGACAGATGTGTAGGTTCATAGATGGAAGAAACCCCAGGCCTTGCCTGGCTTTATTAGTCCTGTCAATAGTAGTGAAAGGGGTATTCCCATCTCCAAGATCCTATCCCAAAATGTAGTAGGTGTAATAATAATAATAATAATAATAGCAAATCCCTCCACTTAGAAATATAGTATAGTTCTCCTGATAAGCTATGTCACTTACATCATATGAAGCATTGCAGCTTATGTATCCATGGTTACAACCACACATATAGTGACAGTTAGATAGGTATCCATGGTTACTAAGCTGCGAAGCTTGAGGTACACATGTGCCATTACGAGTCATTAGAGTCATATACACACATAGTACATACGTACCCTGCGATCAATGATACATGAATTCCAATATTGCTGTAATCGTTAAAAAATGTCAAGTACTTAAGTACCAATTTATTTATTTTTTATTTAAGCAAAAAGCGCAAAAGCCTCCAACTGACCGAAATATGGTTGATCAGTAACATCATGTCCTGTCTCTCCAGGTGTGGGGGTCCTATATTTTTTCTTTATAGTACATATTGGGATTTTTGCAATGTGATGTCTATGTACACCCCTGCAGGTACAGAGCTCTTTGCAAGAGGTTTTAGCTGTCAGACTAGTAATCAGCTGTTATTGTTGTGTGAAGCAGAGCCTCTACAGGACACGTAATATTACGGCCCCTAGTGGGAGGGTTCTATGTAATACATTTGTTGAGTCTGGTTTAGAGTTTGATCTAATAACGTGCATGTACACCATACCGGCGTCAGCACCCAGGCAAGTGTTGGGCTCTGGGCAAACAGGAGGGCTCACTCGCTGTGACACAGGTTGGGACAACTCCATATGGCTTCATTATTGGGAAGTTTTGCCATTCACGTCAAATTTGAGCATTTTTAACAAAAATTAATTGCAAATGTCATCAGTCTCTGCTGTCAGCTCTCTTTTATTGTTGAATCACTGGGTGACTTGGGAGTTGCTTACTGTGGTCAGGAATGGCAGTATGGAGTCCTGAGTTTTCCTTAAGAACATAGGGCACTGGATAATATGGAATAAAATAGATGGGTCCCTTTAAATGTGCATCTCATAATTATATGCAGGGTTGTTGCCGATTTATTAAAGAGGACCCTAATGCCTTCCAAAGTGAAAGCACCACTGAATGCAGCGTGTCTGCTGCGTTCAGGGAAGGGGTCTCCCATGTCTCCCACCCCCTGTAAGTAATAAACAATTATGAAAGTTTTAAGATAAGATGCCAGTAGGGACTTACTGATTATGTAGTCCTCGCTGTTCACAGGGTCATCCCGCCCCCTGCCTCTCTGTTCCGCCTCCTGCCTTTGTGGGTCTCCCCTCCTTGTTGTGCGCATGCCTCAGCGTCTGAACTCACACAGGCGTACAGCAAGGAATTGGTAGGAGCGGGTCCCGGCTGCTGGAACTTCAGCGCCAGAGCCTGCCCTGCTAAAGATCATGCTGGATGCATACAGCAGGGCGGGCTCTGGCGCTGACGTTCCCGCGCATGCCTCTGGACTTCCTATCTTAAAACTGTCAAAATTGTTTATTACAGGTTGAATATGGGGGGGTCGGTAGAGACATGGGAGACTCCTTCTCTGAATGCAGCATACACGTTGCATCTAGTGGTGCTTTCCCTTTGGAAAGCAAGGGAGGGGGGGTGACAGGTCCTCTTTAAAGTGAACTATTCCTTTATGTTTTAATCTTGATCTATAAGAACGGCAGTGACCGTTGTGATGATAGGTCACACGACATCACTGACTTTCCGTGACTTCACAATCAGAATAGAAAGTACCAAGTTCTAAACCTGAATCATTTTGTGTTTTTAGACCCAGACAGCAGGGAGGTGACAAGCAGGGCTGTAGAGTCTGAGTCTGTGTCTGGATTCAGGGAAATTGAGAAGAGTCAGATGTTTGGATTGACTTCACAGCCCTGGTAGTGGAGCCGGAGTCATGGAATTGGAGGCGGTGTCCATTTTGATGGAGTTGTATTCAGGGAAATTTAGGACTCAGTCAGATGTTTGGCTTACCGACTCCACAGCCCTGGTGACAAGTCCAGGTGAGTATTTCTGTGGAGCTCATGCCAGCAGCCACAGCCTAGACCCCCCCCCTGCTTTGCCTGCTTGGCGGCCTAGGCCCCCCCCGCTTTGCCTGCTTCGCGGCCCAGGCCCCCCTGCTTTGCCTGCTTCGCGGCCTAGTTCCCCCCCTGCTTTGCCTTTTTCGTGGCCTAGGGCCCCCCCTGCTTTGCCTGCTTCGCGGCCTAGGGCCCCCCCTGCTTTGCCTGCTTCTGCGGCCTGGGCCTAGCCCCCTGCTTTGCCTGCTTCTGCGGCCTAGGGCCCCCCCTGCTTTGCCTGCTTCGCTGGCCTAGGCCCCCCTGCTTGCTGCTTCGCGGCCTAGGCCCCCCTGCTTTGCCTGCTTCTGCGCCTAGGGCCCCCCCCTGCTTTGCCTGCTTCGCGGCCTAGGGCCCCCCCTGCTTTGCTCTTCGCTTGGCCTAGGCCCACCCCCCTGCTTTGCCTGCTTCGCGGCCTAGGCCCCCCCCCTGCTTTGCCTGCTTGCGCCTAGGCCCCCCTGCTTTGCCTGCTCGCGTGCCTAGGCCCCCTGCTTTGCCTGCTTCGCGGCCTAGGGCCCCCCCTGCTTTGCCTGCTTCGCGGCTAGGCCCCCCTGCTTTGCCTGCTTCGCGGCCTAGGGCCCCCTGCTTTGCCTGCTTCGCGGCCTAGGGCCCCCCCCTGCTTTGCCTGCTTCGCGGCCTAGGCCCCCCCTGCTTTGCCTGCTTCGCAGCCTAGGGCCCTCCCACTTGCTTTGCCTGCTTCCGGCCTAGGGCCCCCCCTCTTCCCTTATGCCCTGCTTTGCGCGTCGCCTAGGCCCCCCCTTGCTTTGCCTGCTTGCGGCCTAGGGCCCCCCTGCTTTGCCTGCTTCGCCTAGGGCCCCCCACTGCTTTGCCTGCTTCGCGCCTAGGCCCCCCCCTGCCTGCTTCGCGGCCTAGGCCCCCCCCTTGCTTTGCCTGCTTCTTCGGCCTATGGCCCCCCCCTGCTTTGCCTGCTTCGCGCCTAGGGCCCCCCCTCTTTGCCTGCTTCGCGGCCTAGGGCCCCCCTGCTTTGCCTGCTTCACGGCCTAGGCCCCCCTGCTTTGCCTGCTTCGCGGCCTAGGGCCCCCCGCTTTGCTGCTCGGCCTAGGCCCCCCTGTTTGCCTGCTGCCCTAGGCCCCCCCTGCTTTGCCTTCTTCGCGGCCTAGGCCCCCCCTGCTTTGCCTGCTTCGCGGCCTAGGGCCCCCCCTGCTTTGCCTGCTTCGCGGCCTAGGGCCCCCCCTGCTTTGCCTGCTTCGCGGCCTAGGCCCCCCCCTGCTTTGCCTGCTTCCGGCCTAGGCCCCCCCTGCTTTGCCTGCTTCGCGCCTAGGGCCACCCCTCTGCTTTGCTGCTTCGCGGCCTAGGGCCCCCCCTGCTTTGCTGCTCCTAGCCCCCCCTGCTTGGCCTAGGCCCCACCTGCTTTGCCTGCTTCGCGGCCTAGGCCCCCCCTGCTTTGCCTGCTTCGCGGCCTAGGCCCCCCCTGCTTTGCCTGCTTCGCGGCCTAGGCCCCCCTGCTTTGCCTGCTTGCGGCCTAGGCCCCCTGCTTTGCCTGCTTCGCGGCCTAGGCCCCCCTGCTTTGCCTGCTTCGCGCCTGGCCCCCTGCTCCCGCCTAGGCCCCTCTTGCCCTGCCTCCTCGCTTGCGCTAGGCCCCCCCCCTGCTTTGCCTGCTTCGCGCGGCTAGCCCCCTGCTTGCGCTTGGGCTAGCCCCGCTTCTCTTCGCCTGCCCCCCTCTGCTCTGGGCTAGCCCTGCTGCTGCTTGCGCCAGCCGCTTTGCTCTCGCTGGCCCCGCTTGCTGCTCCGCCGGGCCTAGCCCCCCCCTGCTTTGCCTGCTTCGCTGGCCTAGGGCCCCCCTTGCTTTGCCTGCTTCGCGGCCTAAGCCCCCCCTTGCTTTGCTGCCCCCTGCTTCGCAGCCTAGGCCCCCCCTGCTTTGCCTGCTTCGCGTGCCTATGGCCCCCCCTGCTTTGCCTGCTTCGCTGGCCTATGGGCCCCCCACCTGCTTTAGCCTGCTTCACGGCCTAGGCCCCCCCTGCTTTGCCTGCTTCGCGGCCTAGGGCCCCCCTGCTTTGCCTGCTTCGCGGCCTAGGGCCCCCCCTGCTTTGCCTGCTTCGCGGCCTAGAGCCCCCCCCTGCTTTGCTGCTTCGCGGCCTAGGCCCCCCCTGCTTTGCCTGCTTCGGGCCTAGGGCCCCCCCTGCTTTGCCTGCTTCGCGGCCTAGGGCCCCCCTGCTCTGCCTGCTTCGGGCCTGGGCACCCCCTGCTTTGCCTGCTTCGCGGCCTAGGCCCCCCCCTTGCTTTGCCTGCTTCGCGGCCTGGGCCGCTCGTCCCCCCGCTTTGCCTGCTTCGCGGCCTAGGGCCCCCCCTGCTTGCTGCCTTTCGCGGCCTATGGGCCCCCCTGCTTTGCCTGCTTCGCGGCCTAGGGCCCCCCTGCTTTCCTGCTTCGCGGCCTAGGCCCCCCCTGCTTTGCCTGCTTCGCGGCCTAGGGCCCCCCCCTGCTTTGCCTGCTTCGGTGGCCTAGGGCCCCCCCCTGCTTTGCCTGCTTCGTGGCCTAGGCCCCCCCCTGCTTTGCCTGCTTCGCGGCCTGGGGCCCCCTGCTTTGCCTGCTTCGCGGCCTAGGGCCCCCCCTGCTTTGCCTGCTTTGCGGCCTAAGGCCCCCCTCTGCTTTTGCCTGATTCGCGGCCTAGGGCCCCCCTGCATTTGCCTGCTTCGCGGCCTAGGCCTCCCCTGCTTTGCCTGCTTCGCAGCCTATGGCCCCCCTGCTTTGCCTGCTTCGCGCCTGGGGCCCCCCCCCTGCTATGCCTGCTTCGCGGCCTCAGGCCCCCCCGCTGCTCTGCCTGCTTCCGCGGCCAATGGCCCCCCCTGCTCTGCCTGCTTCGCGGCCTAGGGCCCCCCCTGCTCTGCCTGCTTCGCGGCCTAGGGCCCCCCCCTGCTTTGCCTGCTTTGCGGCCTAGGGTCCCCCCATGCTTTGCCTGCTTCACGGCCTAGGCCCCCTCCCTGCTTTGCGGCCTAGGGTCCCCCCCTGCTTCGCGGCCTAGGACCCCCTGTTTGCCTGCTTCACGGCTTATGGCCCCCCTGCTTTGCCTGCTTCGCGGCCTAGGGCCCCCCCCGCTTTGCCTGCTTCGTGGCCTAGGGCCCCCATTGTTTTGCCTGCTTCGCGGCCTAATTCCCCCCCCATGCTTTGCCTGCTTCGCGGCCTATGGCCCTCCCTGCTTTGCCTGCTTCGCGGCTTATGGCCCCCCCTGCTTTGCCTGCTTCGCGGCCTAGTGCCCCCCCTGCTTTGTGGCCTAGGGCCCCCCCTGCTTTGCGGCCTACGGCCCCCCCCCTGCTTTGCCTGCTTCGCGGCCTAGGCCCCCCTGCTTTGCCTGCTTCGCGGCCTAGGCCCCCCCCTGCTTTGCCTGCTTTGTGGCCTAGGCTCCCCCTGCTTTCGTGGCCTAGGCCCCCCCTGCTTTGCCTGCTTTGCGGCCTAAGCCCCCCTGCTTTGCGGCCTATGGCCCCCCTACTTTGCCTGCTTTGCGGCCTAGGGGCCCCCTGCTTTGTGGCATACGCACCCCCATGCTTCGCGACCTAGGCACCCCCCTGCTTTGCCTGCTTCGCAGCCTAGGCCCCCCCCTGCTTTGCCTGCTTCGCGGCCTAGGCCCCCAAGCTTTGCCTGCTTCGCGGCCTAGGGCCCCCCCTGCTTTGCGGCCTAGGGCCCCCCTGCTTTGCGGCCTAGGGCCCCCCCTACTTTGCGGCCCAGCGGCCCCCCCTGCTTTGCGGCCTAGGGCCCCCTGCTTTGTGGCCTAGGGCCCCCCCCCTTGCTTTGCCTGCTTCGCGGCCTAGGGCCCCCCCTGCTTTGCCTGCTTCGCGGCCTAGGGCCCCCCCCTGCTTTGCCTGCTTCGCGGCCTAGGGCCCCCCTGCTTTGCGGCCTAGGGCCCCCCCTGCTTTGCCTGCTTCGCGGCCTAGGGCCCCCCCCAGCTTTGCCTGCTTCGCGGCCTAGGGCCCCCCCTGCTTTGCCTGCTTCACGGCCTAGGGCCCCCCCTGCTTTGCCTGCTTCACAGCCTAGGGCCCCCCCTGCTTTGCCTGCTTTGCGGCCTAGGGCACCCCTGCTTTGCCTGCTTCACAGCCTAGGACCCCCCCTGCTTTGCCTGCTTCGCGGCCTAGTGCCCCCCCTGCTTTGCTTGCTTCGAGGCCTAGGGCCCCCCTGCTTTACCTGCTTCGTGGCCTAGGACCCCCCCCTGCTTTGCCTGCTTCGCGGCCTAGGGCCCCCCCCTGCTTTGCCTGCTTCGCGGCCTAGGGCCCCACCCTGCTTTGCCTGCTTCGCGGCCTAGGGCCCCCCCCTGCTTTGCCTGCTTCGCGGCCTAGGGCCCCCCCCTGCTTTGCCTGCTTTGCGGCCTAGGGTCCCCCCCCTGCTTTGCCTGCTTCGCGGCCTAGGGCCCCCCCCTGCTTTGCCTTCTTCGCGGCCTAGGGCCCCCCCCTGCTTTGCCTGCTTCGCGGCCTAGGGCCCCCCTGCTTTGCCTGCTTCGCGGCCCAGGGCCCCCCCCCCCTGCTTTGCCTGCTTTGCCTGCTTCACGGCCTAGGGCCCCCCTTTTGCTTTGCCTGCTTCGCGGCCTAGGGCCCCCCTTTGCTTTGCCTGCTTCGCGGCCTAGGGCCCCCCTTTGCTTTGCCTGCTTCGCGGCCTAGGGCCCCCCTTTGCTTTGCCTGCTTCGCGGCCTAGGGCCCCCCTTTGCTTTTCCTGCTTCGCGGCCTAGAGCCCCCCTGCTTTGCCAGCTTCTCGGCCTAGGGCCCCCCCTGCTTTGCCTGCTTCGCGGCCTAGGCCCCCCCTGCTTTGCCTGCTTCGCGGCCTAGGCCCGCCCACCCACCCCGCTTTGCCAACTTCGCAGCCTCCCCCCATATGCTTTGCCCAGAGCATCCATCGTGCTAGATTGTGAGCTTCTAGGGGCAGGCGACATGTCTTTCTTTCCATGATGTACAGTTATTCAGCAATATGCGGCAGGACAGACTTGATCCAGGGAGATATCCGATCGCCAGAATTGGGGTCAGGAAGGAATTTTTTTTCCCCCCTGAGGTAGAACACTCCGGGGGTTTTCTTCGCCTTCCTCTGGATCTTTGGGTTGGGTGGCTCATCAGGTCCGCAATGTCCATAGCAAGTTCTGTGGTCCCCATCGGGGCTGGACCCGAGAGTCACTTTGACCTTTAATTTATTAAAGAGTCAGTAATATTTTCATTACAATGTTGCTTATTGCTACTCCAATTAATAAAAAAAAATTATAGATAATATACTGTGGTGTGTGTTTTATTTGTCTGCACTTCACCCTACACAGTGATAATCGCTCAACACTCCAGAACTACACTGGACTGACCTGCTGATCTGGCATCTAATACCGTGTCTCATCTGCTATATACATGGTGGCAGCTACTGCAGGACCAGGGACTATAGGGGGCGATGTACACTGAGGGGGATCACATTACTCCAGCCACAATAACATCACCTGTCCAAAGTTACCGTATTTCACTAGTGCTATGGTGTTCGGTCTCTGTGATGAGGCACTCACATTGTATAGATACTACTGCATATAATACTACCAGAAAAGACCGGTCCACAGACGCAGAATACAGGAGACACAGGAAAAATCATAAAATAGAGAGAGAGGTGACTCAGGGCGTAACAAGTAGCCACAAGGGTCAAGAGACAAGACTTGGGGCTCACTTGGGAATGATCACATTCACTATGACCGGCTACAGTAATATAAATAGAAAAAAAGAAAGAAACAACCTAAATCCATACTGAGCTATATTAAAAACAGTATTAATCTCAAGTGAGAGAGAAGCTATATCACCAGATACACAAGCATGTATCAATCACAATTTCAAGAAAGGTTTTCAGGACCTTATGTTACCTATAGATACACAGACAATGCTCCTAGAGGAATGGTGTCCACCCCAAGGCGTGCTTCATTACACCACCTGTCAGGGAATGGAGTCCATACATTGTTGGGGCAGTTAAAAAAAAAAAAAAAAAAAAAAAAGTGCCCTTTGCAATTAGGTCAGCACACAACTGATGGCCGCTTTACACGTCCCAACATCGTTTCGATGTTGGATACAACGGCGCGGGTGCGAACATTTTTTGGGCAGAAATCCAAGATCGCATAGGATATGTTACACAGCGCGATATCGGCAGGCAACACAACTGCGATGTCTACACCCCCTTGTACGGGCGACCCAAGAACGACCATTTAACATGGGATTGAATAGGGGAAGTTGTACTCCAAGCCGGTGTTGGGCTATCACACAGCACGATCCTGCCAGATCGTTGGAGAGCCTGCACAATTCTTCCCCGATATCGTTTTGGCATCATTCTTGCATCGAATTGTACATTTACACCGCACAACGCACGAACGATATCAGGGCCAACGCACGAACCACGTGACTTTTCATCGAAGTTGGACGACAATATCGCGCCGTGTAAAGTGGCCATTAAAGTGGCTCCCAGACAACCGGACATCCGTGTCATGTGACCGGAGACATCAGACCCACATGGAGAATCACGTGGTCCGTCATTACTGGCTGCATATTGATTTAGAGAGCATAGGAGGATTCAGAGACACGGAGTGCACATGTGTGCAACTTGGCTTGAACCATGAAGACAAAAATACACCATCAGAGGCTGTGGAGCACATGTGTACACGTAAAAGCAATCATTGTGTCATCCTTATAGCACATCAAGCAAGAATCGTTGGTTTTTATATACGGGGACCATCAATGAAAGCGACATAAAAAACACATAACAATAAGTTTGCAATACAATACCAAAGTGCAAATAAAGGGCAGAAATAAAGTGACAACTTGACTTAAAGGGAACCCGTCACCTCATGTAAGCCCCCTAACCTGTCAATACCTGTCCCTGCAGCACCCAAATACTTTCTGAATCATCCCTGTCTGAGCTCTTGGGTGTTTGGAAAAGTGAAACAGTATGTTTTAATAACTTACATGATTTTTTGTCAGGTGGGCGTTTCTGACAGAGGGGCAGGGTCCCCAGGGCTGCGCTCCCCCCGCCTCGCCGCTCCAATTACGCCCCGATGGGCGTAATCATTGCTGCATGAGCGCGCTTTGTTTTTTCAATTGCCCCCGCTCCGAATTCTTTGATGCGGCATCACGTGATGCCTGTGCGCGTCATTTCCGGATCTTCTGCTCCACACGTCACAGGCCACCTTCAGAGCATGCGCAGAAGGCATGCTGAATGCAGCCTTACACCCGGCAAACTGCGCATCACCGGAAATGACGCGCACCGGCATCACGTGATGCCACATCATAGAATTCAGAGTGGGGGCATTTGAAAAAACAAAGCACGCTGGGGCACATTTTTAGAGGTCAGGTTCCCTTTAAGTGGGTCACTGCCCCATTACACACAATAGACGGGGGTCACTGCCGCCATTACACACACTAGAGGGGGGTCACAGCCCCCATTACACACACACTAGAGGGGGGTCACTGTCCCCATTACACACACACACACACACTAGAGGGGGGTCACTGTCACCATTACACACACACACACACTAGAGGGGGGTCACTGTCCCCATTACACACACACACACTAGAGGGGGGTCACTGTCCCCATTACACACACACACACTAGAGGGTGGTCACTGTCCCCATTACACACACACTAGAGGGGGGGTCACAGTCCCCATCACACACACACTAGAGGGGGGTCACTGTACCCATCACACACACACTAGAGGGGGGTCACTGTACCCATTACACACACACTACACTGAGGGGGGTCACTGTCCCCACTACACACACACACTAGAGGGGGGTCACTCCCATTACACCACACACTCTAGAGGGGGTTCACTGTCCCCATTACACACACACACACTAGAGGGGGGTCACTGTCCCCATTACACACACACACTAGAGGGGGGGGGGTCACTGTCCCCACTACACACACACACACTAGAGGGGGGTCACTGTCCCCATTACACACACACACACTAGAGGGGGGTCACTGTCCCCATTACACACACACACTAGAGGGGGGTCACTGTCCCCATTACACACACACACACACTAGAGGGAGGTCACTGTCCCCATTACACACACACACTAGAGGGAGGTCACTGTCCCCATTACACACACACACACTAGAGGGGGGTCACTGTCCCCATTACACACACACACTAGAGGGGGGGGTCACTGTCCCCATTACACACACACACTAGAGGGAGTCACTGTCCATTACACACACACACACCGAGGGGGGTAACTGTCCCCATTACTCACACACTAGAGGGGGGTCACTCTACCGGGACGTACTAAAAAGAATGAAGAAAAGGAATAAATAAAAAGAATGAAGATAACTTATTACAGAAGCATATTGTAGAGGTATAAAAAGTTTCTTGGGTATCTTAGACATGGAATGAACACATATCCCATATAACCAGGTGTATATTATGTTACCTGAGCGTTTTGGGTGTAGAATGAATGTGAAATATCTGTAGATAATAGAAGAGTGAACACATATCCCATATAAACAGGTGTATATTACGTTATCTGAGCATTTTAGGTATGGAATAAACATGGAATATATGCAGATAATAGGAGAATGAACACATATCCCATATAACCAGGTGTATATTATGTTACCTGAGCATTTTAGATGTGGAATGAATGTGAAATATCTGTAGATAATAGAAGAGTGAACACATATCCCATATAAACAGGTGTATATTACGTTATCTGAGCATTTTAGGTATGGAATAAACATGGAATATATGCAGATAATAGGAGAATGAACACATATCCCATATAACCAGTGTATATTATGTTACCTGAGCATTTTAGGTGTGGAATGAACATGAAATATCTGTACATAATAGAAGAATGAACACATATCCCATATAACCATATAACCTGAGCATCTTAGGTGTGGAATAGGGATGAGCGAGTCTACTCGTTACTATTCATTACTCGGCAAATAGTACGGTACTCGCTCTACTCGTTACTCTGCAAGTATCCTAGTGATTACACGCACAGTAACGAGTCCAATTTAAATGAAGGGAAATGCAATTCCTCTGCTGCTGGACCCTATAAAGGTCTTGCAGCAGAGGAAAAACCTGCAATTCCCCATTTCATTGTTTAAAAGCCAGCGGTAAAAAGCCGCCGTTTTTAAACAATCTTGACAGCCACTGACAGCTTCCCTGCCGCCTTACAGCAGGATCCTCCGCTCCCCCCACCACCTCCCCACCCTATCCAAACTTAGGATCGGGTGGGGAGGCTGCGGGGGGGAGCGGGGGATCCTGCTGTCAGCAGTGGCTGACTGTCACTATTGTGCAGGGGGGTGGCCGGTTCACTCAGCGTCCTCCGCGGTCGCCGTCTTCTTCTGTGTTTTTGCTTTGCGACAGCAGCCGCATAGAACGGCGGCGGCCGCAAAGCACGGCCTATCACAGCATTAAGTGAAAACGGGATTCTCCCGGATTGCCCGGTTCGGCAATCCGGGACATAGAGCCATGTATGGGCGCGATTGCACTACAGGTACAATCCGGGAGAATCCGGTTTTCAAAACCTTCCCGTCTGGATTTTCAATGAACAGCTGACTCAGGTCAGTGTTCATTTGAAGTAGCAGTGCTGGCAGGGTTCATTGAATCATGTTGCTCAGAACTTTCCCAGGGGCACAGCTCTGTTACATCTCTGGTGGAGTTCTCTACCAGAGATGTAGCAGAGCTAAAGAGAACCTGGATTGGACTAGTCGACGGAGAGGATTTTTTAAATAAAGATGGAGTTCCTAAGTGTCTTTTTGTTTTTTTATCAAATAAAATATTTATTCTCTGTGTTGTGTTTTTTTTAACATTCTTCTATTATCTACAGATATTTCATCTTCATTCCACACCTATAAATGCTCAGGTAACATAATATACACTGGATTATATGGGATATGTGTTTATTTTCCTATTATATACAGATATTTCATGTTCATTTTCCAACCTATAATGCTCTAGGTAACTAATATACACCTGATTATATGGGATATGTGTTCATTTTCCTATTATCTACAGATATTGCAATCTTCATTCCACACCTATAATGCTCAGGTAACATAATATACACCTGGATTATATGGATATGTGTTTATTTTCCTATTATCTACAGATATTTAATCTTCATTCCACACCTAAAATGCTCAGGTAACATAATATACATCTGGTTATATGGGATATGTGTTCATTCTTCTATTATCTACATATATTTCATGTTCATTCCACACCTATAAAGCTCAGGTAACATAATATACACCTGGTTATATGGGATATTGTTCATTTTCTATTATCTACAGATATTCCATCTTCATTCCACACCTAAAATGCTCAGGTAACATAATGTACACCTGATTATATGGGATATGTGTCCTTCCATGTCTAAGATACCCAAGAAACCTTTTTTAACATCTACATATATTTTGGTAACAAATTATTATCTTCATTCTTTTTATTTATTCATAATAGCCCTCCAGTCCTGTGTGCTGATCTGGTCCGCGGCTGTCAGGGGTATCCTGGACAGCACTGGACCGGATTACGCCGCAGTGTGAAGCGGCCCTTAGATAGAACTGTAAGGGTACCTTTACACGCGGCAACTTTTCTAGGAATTTCACTGGCAACTTACTGGTTGCAGTGAAATTATGGACACATTGTTCTATCTTGTTGCTGTGCACAAATAGAACAATGTCTCCATGATTTCACTGCAACCAGTAAGTTGCCAGTGAAATTCCTAGAAAAGTTGCTGTGTGTAAAGGTACCCTAAGGCTGCAGGGACAGGTATTAAGAGTTTAGGAACCTCATTTTGGGTGACAGGTTCCCTTTAAGTCCACTTCTGAAGGGACTTATCCCGCTCCTGGGGGAATTTACCCCACTCCTGGAATGATTTACCCTGCTCCCCACCGCATAGTTTAGGTTCCCACATTGCGGGTTTAGTGCGGATGTTAGGTTTATAATCAGAAATGTTTTAGCACCTTTTGTTCAGGAGATTCTGTAATGGCATCTACACGTGTTGTATACAAATTTTGCTTTGGTTTTTGGTTCTGATTATATTGAAATTTCTTCTGATTTAGCACCAAAAAATTGACATTCTGCTAAGATAAAAATAAACTAACCAAAAACTATTTGCTCAGAAAAAAAATGCAGCAACCCGATGATATTTAACTAACACATTCTCTTAGGCCCCTTTCACATCAGCGTTTTTTTCAAATCGCAGCAGATGCGGTAAAAAAAACGCATCTGCCGCGATTACCGCATACCGGCTGCACTTGCGGCACGGTTGCGGCAAGCCCCATACAATGTATAGGCGGGCTTGCGGCAGGTGCGGCAAGTGCGGTTTTGGCACTTGCGCAGGTGGGGGCCGGGGAAAAAACCGCGGCGGGGACCGCGTTTTTTTCGGGGGCCCGCACCTGCCGCAAGTCCCAAAACCCGCATTGCCGCACCTCCCACAACCCCGCCTATACATTGTATGGGGCTTCCCGGGCAACCGTGCCGCAAGTGCACCCGGGTATGGGGGTTAATCGAGGTGATGGGGTTTTTTTTCACCGCATCTGCCGAAATTTGAAAAAAACGTTGATGTAAAAAGGGGGTTAATGAAAATTAACTATTTTTGGGAAAAGTCCCCCTCGTCCTCTGAAGCCTGTAAACCCCAGACTTCAGGATCTCTTTAAAGCGAATGGCTGTGTTTTGCCAGACAACATCATGAAAACACAAGGTGATGGTCAACAAAACAAAAACCTGCTGGTTTTTGGTTGCACAAGATTTTGCCATCATTTCCCATATTTTAAAGGGCGGGCTTACCCCACGGTTTCTGTGATCCGAGGCTCTCTGGGGGTGAACTGGACTGGAAAAAAGAGGAAGCCTAATTTGCTTGCAAACCTGACTACAAGTTTTGGGACTCAAGTCAATAAAAAAAGTTGCTATAGACCCGGAGCCTTAAAGGGGGGTTCCCAAGACAAATTTATATTGATATCTTTTAGGGTAGGTTATAAATTAAAAGAGCGCCAGGAATCTGATGCCCATCACCTGCATGGTATCTGTTTTGGGGGCGGGTGGTCGAAAAGTGGGAACACAGCACCCCCCAACCCATTTTTTAGGGGTCTGCTCCCTCCTATTCAACCCCCTTTTGTTAATGACTATTCCTTAGATAAATAGTAATGTCTTGGACATTCTTTACTGTGAGTCATGAGCTCCAAAATTTTTAGTTCCCCGATAAAAGCTTAAATTCCCGCGCTCGAAACATAATGCACCTCAGCAAAGTCCCCCCGATAAAAAAGTGATTGCATTAAAAAAAGGAAAAAATTTGTTGGAACATGTGCTACATTATTCTCCCCCTTTAGCACATATCCCCCGCGCCCCTTTCACTGCTAGCTTGCATTTTATGTGGGGAAATTTAAAAAATTTTTGGAAAAAAGAATTGGCGTTCCCAGAGGGGTATAAAAAAAAAGTTTTCTTAATTAAATCGTCATTGAATGATCACTGTGCAGTTTCCCTGTTTAACCCCATTATGCATTTTTTATTGGGATGATGATGCCCCTTAAACCATAGAGATGATTTTGGGATTTTTTTTTTAAAAAGGATTCCAATAAAAAAAATCCTACTTTATTATCCTCCTATTTTTTTATCCTTGAAAATTTTTCTAGACAAATAGTGCCACAGGGCGGAATTTTTTCTGCTACCCTGGGTTTTAAATAAGGTCTAAGGCTTTTTGTTTTTTTTGGTTTTTTTTTTTTTGCCCACGCTAGTATTTGGTTGAAGAATTTTTGCACCAAAACCGCCCCAGTGTAAAAAAAATAAGCAGCAAAATCAAGTGGAATTGGTGCCCGGGTTTTTTGTGAAAAAAAACAACAATTAAATTTACTAGCAGACCCCAGACAGAAAAGGGGCCCCTGTGCAAAAAAAAATATGGGCCCTTTTTTTGTCCAATAGCTTGTCAAAATACACAATTGTGTCAACCCCGAGTCTGGTTGCCACAATGGCATTGGGCCCCCCTCAGGGGGGAATGTCATGCTTGGAAGCAAGAACAGATAT
>JARQOC010000001.1:500990773-501022822 GCA_033576535.1 Allobates femoralis | reverse complement strand
CACAGTCTCAACTAAGTTCTTCATTCTAAAATCATTCCTTATCCACAGAATCTGTTATTGGACTCAGCTGTTCTTTGGTGGTCAGCAGACCCTTCTCAAATAACATGTTGGCTACACCAAGCTGAAAGAAATAAAAGAAAAACTAAATCTCTTTAATCACCAGACTTTAAACGGCCTTAAAAGTTATCTCCCTCCCAAAAAAATCAAGTTATTCTCTATGCATAGGACAGGGATGACTTGATAATAAATTGGGGTCCATGATAACAGGACTCTGTTGCCCCTTACTGAACACAGCAGAGGTGCACATGGCTTTTTATCCATTAATGGGCTAGAAAACTCACAGACGAGCACCGCTGTCGAGATCCTGGGTGCCCCCATGCAGTCAAACCCCAGAAATCAGTACGTTAGTGTCTAACTTACAGATGGTAACCCTTTAATAACCACTTTTTTTTTTTTTTTTATTATTATTTTGGCCTCCCTGCTTTTCAACAGCCACAACTTTATTTTTTTCACTGATGTGGCTATATGAGGCTCTGTGTTATGCAAGACAAACTGTACAATTTGTAGCTATATTTTAAGGGTTTATATTTTTTACTGCTATTGTTTCCCACCAAATTACATACATGGTCAAGTTTGTTGGTACCCCTAGTTTAATGAAGAGAAAAACCCACAATGGTCACAGAAATAACTTATTTATTACTTTTGTTAGATTCAATCTATGAAAATGAACAAATGAAAATCAGACATTGATTTTCAACCCTGCTTCCACAGAGTTTAAAGAGGACCTGTCACCAACCATACATGGTGATCCAATTACAGCACTGAATGCAGCATGTCTGCTGTATTCAGGCAAGGGGTCCCCCAGCCTTTGAGCCCCCCGCACCCCAAGATAATACACTTGAAAACTTGCATAGTGGAGCCAAATAGGAGGTGGCTTGTGGCTGGAGCCAAAGGGCACCCCCTGTATGTTTAATCCGCCCACCGCTGCCTCCTTGATCAATCATAGTCTCCCTCACCTGCTGCATAGTATACAGAGCTTATTGCAGCACTGCCACTTTGCCCCGCCTCCTGCAGTGATGTCACCACCTTTCCCCGCCCTGCTCCATGGTTAACATGGAGCAGGGCGGGTATAAGCGTGATGTCACAGCAGGAGGCGGGGCGGTCCGACCTCCTGCTGTGACATCACCGCCTTTCCCGCCCTGCTCCATGTTAACCATGGAACAGGGCAGGGATAGGTGGTGATGTCACCGCAGGAGGCGGGCAAAGCGGCCAGCACTGCAATAAGCTTTGTACCTAAACAGACCTAAACAGACTTACAGTACTACAAGGCCTGTAACCAAACAGGCACCATTTTAAACTGTCACCGTCAACATAGTTAATGCACATGTGTCTATTACACTATGTTAACCATGTAACCACTGACAAGCTATGTGAGGACTGTAGCAAAGGCCCACCAGGGCAATGGGCGGGTGCTGTGTCCCCCAATTAGAGGCTAAGAGAAAAGGAATTTACGGGGAGTACACAAAATTCTCCTTTTCTCCTTCGCCTCATTGGGGGACACAGGACCATGGGACATCCTAAAGCAGTCCCTGGGTGGGAAACGGCAATGGAAATAGTATCACTAGCATGGTCAGTGAAGAACTATGTACCGACAGGTGGACCGCTGGCTCCTGGATGCCACGTCTACCTATACCTGCTTTGCCGAGAACTGAGTGTAAATACTGTATTGGCTTGAGTATGTGTGGGCGACTGTTTGGCTGCCTTACCCACTTGTTGCGCTGACCCCTGGTGTCGAACGGCCGATGAAGCATCCACGGCCGTAATAGAATGTGCCGTGACACTGGTGTAATGGGTGGGTTATCGATGTTGGAAGTGCCTTTGATGTTTAGACGAAACATTTGATTAGAGTAGCCTTAGAGGCCGATATGTTCTTATTTTTGTCCTGTGGAAGAAGGAAGAAAGATAATCCGACCTCTACAACGGACACTGTCATGGATACTTAGCTGCAGTAGTAGTTCTTTGAGACCTGCTGGACTGGAGGCAGGCGCAGCCATGACCGTGAGATGTCTTACGTTAGGTGGTAGGATATCTGTTCTTAATCTAAGGATGGAACCAGCTATAGGGAAACTTGGCCTGGATGAGGGGCATGCTAAGGGTAATATTCTATAGAGTATAGAAATGTGTTTCCTGTAGGTCCGTGAAGACAAAGTTCCGGCCATACTTGTGTAGACCTGTTGTCTGAAGACCTTACATGGCAGACCCTGTGAAGGACGAAGTTTGTAGAAGTCTGGTGGCAATAGTTTTTGGAAGAAGATGAAAGTGGCTGAACCTTGCCGCGTGAGAGACTCTTAAGGCCACTTTACACACACCAACTTATCTGTCCAACTTCTGACCAACTTGCTGGTTGCAGTGAAATCATGGACACATTGCTCCATTTTGTGACTGTGTACAATGGAACAATGTGTCCATGATTTCACTGCAACCAGCAAGTTGAAATTAACAATTTAGTTGGTATATGTAAACATGGCCTCATAAGGACAGACCGGATTCTAAAACGCTGTGTGGAAGAAACAAAAATCATGAGGTCGGACTAAATATTAGTTAAGACCAATCATTTACATGTCCAGGGGCTATTCATGGAGTTAACATTTTTTTTAAAACTGTGGCAAGAGTAGAAAAGAATATCTAGTTCAATTGTTCACAAGATATTGCATTATACTTTTGTCAAATATCACAAGTATTAATTTTGACCATTGTTTTCTCTATTAAACAATAAACAATTTTGTACCAGTGTTGTGAGTGTTCATTAATTTATAAGAGTTTGGATAGACTACATATGAGTCAGTTTTTTCATTTGTTAAATGTATGCAGATAAAGCGCACTTCTGATTATTTTACTATTATTTCCATTTGTTAGTTAGTAACTGAGTTTTGGATCACGAATAAATACAGGTAAAATAGACAAATAGGGAAATGTCACTAGAATTGAATCAGTTTGTGCTCTCATCCATAGTGCTTATACAGCGTACACACACGTGTCATGTTCGTGCACCAATCATGGGCTCACTGAGCTATATGTGTACGTGACTAATAAACAGAGTGATATAGTAACTGTACGTCTGTCCTTCATTATAAAGTTACGAATAAGAGCATTTAATGTCAGCCACAAATTTAAAATTTGGCTCAATGACACATATGTCATATTTGGAATTGCTTTGTGCTATTTGTCAGGTTAATATGACATCAGTCTTTGCAGTCCAAACATTGATATATTATTTTTAATTTTGTACCATCGCTATCATTCAAACGGATAGAGCCAGGTTATACTGCTTCCAATTGCAGTCCTGTACTACCGTTTTTTCAAAGTACAATTATATAGTGTGAATCAGCGATTTTTGTGGGATTTCAAAGCAAGAATGTGAGATGTTACGTAAAGTGTTGAGTTGTTGTAAAATGCCTTAAGCCCCGTCACACATAACAGATTTTAGCAAATGAAGCTGTGACTACCTTCTCATCGACGTTCTTTCACTGCAGGATCAGGCCTTCTATAGTCGTGATCGTGAAGGATACTGTGGATAGAGATATTTCTACACGCATCCACATGTGCTGAAAAAGAATCAGTGACAATTTACTTTTAAACAGAAGGAGGCGATCGCATCTAAGATACCCGGCGTTTACCATGGTTACCAGCGTCCTCCCTGGTAACAATGTCGATAGCTGACAGCTGCGGCCGCCATTGGTGCGGGACAGTGAGGAATTCATGACAGGACGTTGGCAGGGAGACGCTCAGGAAGCTTTCATTCCTGTCAGGGAGCCGCCATGTTTGGACGTAGCCGCACCCTCCACATCTGGAACACAAACACAAGCCCGGGGGCTCCGTCCGTCACCTCACAGTAGCGGCCGCCATTTTACCTCAGACACGGACCCTGACAGCCCTCAGTGCCCTGGAGCGATGTGGGAGGTGGCTCCCATGGCCTGATCGCTGGGGAGATCTGCCTGTTTGACAGCTCCCCAGCGATCAGGTAACGATGCTCCAGCGATCCGGCAGGTCGTTATCACTGTCGGGATCGTTGGAGCGATCGTTATGTGTGACAGCACCCTTAAGGACAGACCGGATTCTAGGGCTGTGTGGAAGAAACGTAGAGATCTTGTTATGTGGTTGTGTAACTAAATATGAAGTTAAGGGACCATCATTTCTGTCCAGGTCTATTTCATGAGGTTAATTTTTTTTAAAAGTCTGTGGAAGCAGGGTAGAAAAGCAATGTCTGACTTTCATTTTTTCATTTTCACAGATTTTTTTATTATTACTTTTGTCAGATTCAAGTTATTTCTGTGACCATTGTGGGTTTTTCTTTCATTAAACAAGAGGTACCAACAATTTTGACCACGTGTGTATCTTTTGAATGAATTATACAGGTTTGGATAGATACATGATAGGTGTAGTTTTTTTTTTCATTTGTTAAATGTATGAAATAAAAGCGCACTTCTGATTTATTTTCTTTTATTGTCCATTTTTTTTTTTTATGTAACTGGGGTATCTATAGGAGTCCGAATTACAGGGTAAAAGACTAAAATGGCATACGTCACTGGCAGAACTGATCTAGGTTTGTTGCTCTTCTATGTCAGCTCTTATAGACGTACCAGCAGTGTCAGTGCTTCTGTGCACCACATATGGCTCACTGAGCGATATGTAGAACGGTGAACTAAAAAACAGAAGTGGTTATAAACTGCGTCTGTCTTCTTCTTAGGGTCCAAGGTTGAGCCGAATAAGAGCAAAAGTTTAATGTCATGCCACAAATTTAAAATTGGAAGTGTTAAAGCTCCAAGACAAAGCACTGTCAATTTAGGACGCTTGGTCTTTATCAGGTTAATATGAAATAGATGATTGCAGTCAAACATCTATTATTATACCAAGTTTTGTAACACATCCCTATCACTCCAATACTGATAGAGCCAGGTTATAACTGCTTACCAATGCAGTCCTGTAGCTACAGCGTGATCAAAGCTCAATATACAGTGTGAAATCAGCAATGTGCTGCATTAAATCGAGAGAGAATGTGAGATGCTATACTGCAAGCAGTGTCTGAGTTTCTAAGGTTGTACATCAATACCCAGTCTACTCATAAATAGCAACCTTTATAAGAAAAAAATGAAGCCTTGACTACCTTGTCATCCAGTTCTTCACAGGGAAGGCTTTCTACAGTCACGTATTGAGGATAACTGTGGATGAGATATTCTATTGCATCCACATGCTGAAAAAGAAACAGTGACATTACTGATAACAAAAGAGGAGCGATCGCATCTAAGATATTCAGACTACAATCTACACTGATCGGCCATAACATAAAAACCTTCCTGATATGTAAAGGTCTCCATTATACCATAAAACAGCTCTCCCTGTCGAGGAAGACTCAGGAAAACCACTAACAATAATAATAATCAACTTTATTTATATAGCGCCAGCATATTCAGTAGTGCTTTACAATTCATAGGAGGCATCTGGGGGTGTGGTGCTGACTGGAGGCCCAAGTAATCAAGGACACTATTAACCAGGGGAGGGGAATTGCAGAGCTGGAGCGAGCCGAAGGTCACTTTTCAAAGCAAGTCTACGTGAGCCCGTTGAGCGCTTGTGAAAGTTACCGCTGTCTTCCAGCAGTCAGAAGATACGGTCACAAGATGGCACTGCGGGACTGGAGAGCAGTGACAATAAAAAGGTGAAGTCACTGGTGGGTAAGTGCAATATTAAGGTCAGAGGACTTTAGATTAGAAGCACACTATACGGTTGGAATAAAAACAGCTGAACTGGTGCTTTAACAAAAGAAAATGGAAATGATGAATTGGGGCCTTTGCATATTCTTTCTTTGTGCATGTTGCAAGATCACCTTAAAGTGATCCTAAACCCAGAAACTGACCCCCCCGCATCTTTCTACCTGTCCCTGCACCCCCTCTTATCATTTCTAGCCATCCCTTTTGCAGAAAAAAAAAAAATCGATTTTGTAAAGTAGAGAAAAGCTTATATTTACCTCGTCCTGTGCGAGTTCTCGGTTTCTGAGGAAGCTGCAATAGCCCCGCCTGTCTGCTGCTGCCTTGTAATTCTGCACGCCCCTCTCTGCTTGATGCCTTGGTAAGATCCTGGCCGTGTCATTAAAGGGGTGGGGCTCCGGTATGACACAATTTTAGCCTGCCCCTTTCATGTCGCGGCCATACTCTTACCAAGGCATCAAGCAGAGAGGGGCGTGCATAATTACAAGGCAGCAGCACACAGGCCCCGCCCATTGCGGCTTCCTCAGAAACAGAGAACCCACACAGGACAAGTAAATATAACTTTTTCTCTTACTTTACAAAATCGATTTTTTCTGCAAAAGGGATGGCTAGAAATGATAAGAGGGTGCAGGGACAGGTAGAAAGATGCGGGGGGGGGGTCAGTTTGTGAGTTTAGGATTACTTTAAAGACGGAGAAACTGATTCTCTTACCTCAGCATCTACTTCAATAGACTTTGGTGCCTCCTGGTGGTACACTCTGGAATTTTCTGAGGAGTAATACAGGAAGCAGGCTTCTCCTTCACTACACAGCCTGAACAAAAGATAGATAAGGGTATCAAGGTTTAAAAGAGAAACTTCAGAAGTTCTATTAGGTTATTACCTATATGCATGACTTTGTACAACCCAAACTCCAAAAAAGGTTGTGATGCAGAAAACGTAAAAAAAGAATGTAATGGTTTGGAAACCTTCTCTTTTTTTTAAATCAGATATTTTTTATTGACATTTTCAAACATAACAGAATTGAACAAAAGTGTAACAAAATAGACCCCAAACCACCCAGCCCCCCCCTCCCTCCCCCAACCCTTTGAAACCAGGTCCACCAGGAATATCTTAATATAGACCAAGAATCCATACATAAAAGGCACAGTCCCGAGATGAGAAGAACCAGACACTATACAAATACAATCAAATGAGAATCATAAGCTTTAACAAAAGACGAGTAGTTTAAAAGAAAAGATAATAATTACGAAAGACAGACATTAGGTAGATAAGTTTGCAGATGGCAAGCCAGGAGCACCCAGCCAGCCCACCCAAATCTTATCAAATACATTAGGGCAGCACCTTTTGGTATAAATAGCCTTCTCCCTATACAGAATAAAATTAATTTTATTCACATATTCCGCACAGAGGGGATTTTATCCGAAATCCAATTAAAGCTATAAGTTTCCTGGCCAAATAGAGCATTCTGGCCACCGCCACTTTAAGACTCTCGTCACCTCCCACTTCCTCCACGTAGCCTAGAACACAAACCACCGGGTCCCGTGGGATATCCTGCCCAGTGGTCAAATGTATCAATTGGAGAACTATGATCCAGAAAATTTGCAGGCAGGGGCACGTCCACAACATATGCAGAATATCCGCATCATCTAGTCCGCATTTAGGACATCGTGAATCTGATCTCAATCTCATATCAAAGAGCCACTTAGGGGATCTATAGACCCTATATATAATATATAATTGAGACAAACGGTTGGGCTCACTGAGAGACAGTCTGGGGACCATCTGAAGTATTGCATTCCATTGGTCCATGGATAACGGGCCCAGCTGCCACTCCCACCCAACCACCACCTCAACCGGGTGTCCCAACAGAAACACAGAAAGTAGGCAACCATATACAAAAGAGATCAGACCCCTGGTGGAAGCCTGCAAGCCAAGCCTGCCGACAATGGCATCCTGATGTATAAGCATATTCTGCGTTTGCATCTGCATAGAGTAAGTGTGCCGTAGCTGCAAATATTGATAAAACATATGATGTGGAAGCGGGAAATCCCGTCGTAACACGTCAAATGACTTGAATCCCCCACACTCTGTCAGTTGTGATACCCATTTAATTCCTATACGCCTCCAGTGGGCAAATCCCTTGAGTTTCTGTAGTTGTGGTAAATAAGAGTTGTCCCAAATGGGGGAATATTTCGTGAGGCCAGCAATACCTCTTAATTAGAAAGACACTAATGGGCCATGCTTTTTCCCTATCTGTGTGTTCAAAAAACCTGACCATGTGAATAGTTACCTACATGAGCCGGGTCCAGACAGGTCCAGTGTCTGACACGGACTGACTGCAGAAGACAGCTTCCATGTGCAGGACCCAAAGGGAGTGGTGGGCGGCTCCCTTACCTTGACGTTCGGTAGAGCAGCTTCGTATACATTTTTGCAAAAAACGTATCAACTAAACACCCTGTTTTTTATCACTTTTTTATGCAGCACTTGCTTTTTACTGTTTTTATCTTTTTTAACAGAGTATTTTTGCACGTTTTTCTGATTGTTTTTTGTGATTCAATACCTCTTAATTGCTTTATTTTATCCCATACTTTAATCATGAGCTGGACCATAGGGAACCCAGTTGCTAAGGGTCGGAATCTTCCCGCCTCCAAATTAGATATTATCGATCCCCGACCTGCTAAAAATTGCAGAATCCCTCCACTCCCCACTATTTCAGCTGAGAAATCCTCCATACCCCACACCAATGCAAGACCCACCCTCTTTAGATTTTTGTAGATGCTCCAATTTAATTCTTGCACTGTTTTTCAACCAGATAAGTTTTGGAAACCGTCTCTTAGCCATACTTTATTCACAACAGAACAGGAAAAAATGTTTAATGTTTAATTCTACCTGGTGATGTGTTCTTTTTTTTTTTTTTTTTTTTTTTTTAATGAAGAACATTGATGCCAGCAACACATCTCAAAATAGTTGCATTTGGGCCATGCCTTCCATTTATATTATTTTAAATTTTTTTATCTTACCCATTTTCAAAGAACCCTAACTTCTTTATATTTCCGCAATACAGCTGTATAAGACTTACCTTTCAATGGGATATGTTGCAATTTTGGCACCATTTAGTTTTCACATTACTAATGGGGTGCAATGGTAATAAAAAAAAAAAAAGAAAAAAAAAGGTCAATCAAAAACTTTTTGCTACCTATAATTTTTTTTTCTCTTTTATTTTAGTTTTTTTTCTTTTTTTCATAGAAAGCTGGTTTTATTGATACCAATTTTGGGGAACATTTGATGCCTTTTAATATACTTTCTGTCTTCCTTATTTTATAGTCCTCCTCTTACCACCCGTGAAGACTGCTTTAGGACGTTCCACGGTTTACCATGTCCCCCAATGAAGTGATACAGAAAAGAAGATTTTTGTTTACTCACCGTAAAATCTCTTAGAGCCTCCATTGGGGACCACAGCAATATATATATAAAAAAATTTTCCTTTCTATTGGGCCAGTCTCCGTTTGCTTCTCCTACTGCTTTTGCACTAACTGATTAGTATTCCCTTTGGTTGGGGTGTATACTGTTGGGGAGGAGCCAACATTTTTCATATGCCATGTGTCGCCTCCTAGTGGCTGCAACATACACCCATGGTTTTCTAGCACTATGGTATTGAAGTATTTAAGGGAACCAACACTCTCCACTGAAGCTGCCTGACCTGAAGGAGTACACGATAGTGGTAATGGGATATTGACAGCAACATGGGAATGGTTTAATAGCAGCAGTTGGAGTTCACTCTGGTCATTGCTTGGCAGGTGTTGACTGAATAACACAGCTGAAACCTGCCAGAAATAGAGCAAATACAGCTCCTGAACAAGAAGCATACTTCCACACATGACATACTCCATACCGGCAAGAGGTTAAAGGGGTTTTCCAGTTTCAAAGAACTCTTGTCCTACAGATTAATATTTTTGTTTTAAAAAAAACCTGTGCTTTACTCATTGTCCCCAGGTCCAGTGTTGAGTCTCCACTGCTGCTCTGGTGTCTGTTATTGTCTGCAGCTCTGACGTCACATCAACAGAGCTGCAGCTGATAAGAGAGCTCAGCGGCTCAGTCCAAGTTAACAACACAAGAATTGGCTGCAGCGCTGTCGATGTGATGTAAGAAATGCAATCAATTAACAGACACCAGACCAGCGGCAGTAACTCAGTGCTGAACATCAGGAGAATGAGTAAAAGGACAGATTTTTTTTTTTTTAAACTGTAGGCTGGGATAGGAGATACCTGTAACCAATAGCAGTCCTTTAGTGGCACTTTTATTTTACTAATTTCATTAAAGTATGGTGTTCAAGGCATGAACACCAATTCTCATTTACAAGGAGTAATACAGCATTAAATAAGGTACAAAAGAGTATAAATGTTTATGATATGCGAGCTGTATATACCAACAGATCTTAGACTCCATATAATGTTTGCCATCACAGGGACAGGGTGGAAAATCCGAAATTAATGCTAAAATTTTTATTGTGGAAGGAACCATTTATATGAACACATTGTTCCTGTTTGGCACTTTATTCTCATCCATTTATATGCCCAGACATTGGTATGAAACATTGCAATTAGAGGATCTAATTTCGGAGACATTTCCTGACATGCATATAGATAATTGAAGCATTGTAGGAAAATCAATGCATATAAGGTAAATTCCTTGGTCAACATTTGTGGACATTATTTTTGCAATACCTCAATTCCATCAAGTGATAAATGTCCCACCTTGTGTACTGCTGACACATTGCCAGGTCTTGCATACATCGGTTGTATGAGATTACATGAAATGTTGTACTCTGACTTATTACCGTAGAGAGATTCAGTACCAAACACAAAAGTCATAAATAAAAAAAAGAAAAAAAGTTTTGCTCATGTATTGGGATACTGTTAAAGGTTTTTTGACTCTCACAAGATGGGATCCAGTAAAAAAAAGTGTTTAAGTTATTTGTTGAATTTTTATTTTAGAATATTTTAGGCGATTTTTTTCCCTTGTTACTAATACTCCCAACAAATTCTGCCGTTCTCAATCTGACCACTGAACCTCATAATAGCCTGAAGTTTCATGTGCTGTAGAGATCACCTTTCAGCAGTTCTCAGTCATTACAGGCAACATTAAATCAGATATTATATTCTCTCTATAGATAAACAGAATCAACCATTGAAAATGAATCATCTCAAACGTATCCTCTTCCCCCTGCACAATTGCCTACAGTTGTGCTCAAAAGTTTACATACCCTGGCATATTTTTTGCTTTCTTGGCCTCTTTTCAGAGAATATGAATGATAACTCAAAACCTTTTTTCCCCACTCATGCTTAGTGATTGGGTGAAGCCATTTATTGTCAAACTACTGTTTTCTTTTTTTTTTTTAAATCATGACAACCAAAAACATCCAAATGACCCTGATTCAAATGACCCATTTCACATACCCTGGCGATTTTGGCCCGATAACATACACAGAAGTTGGCACAAATGGGTCTGAATGGCTAATAAAGGTAACATCCTCACCTGTAACCTGTCTGCGTGTAATCAGTGTGTGTGTGCATAAAAGCTTAGTGAGTTTCTGGGATCCAGACAGACTCTTGCATCTTTCATCCAACCACTGACATTTCTGGATTGTGAGTCATGGGGAAAGCTAAAGAATTGTCATCTACTGAAGAGATAGTTGAACTGTATAAAACAGGAAAGGGATGCAAAAAGATATCCAAGGAAGTGATAATGGCAGTCAGCAGTGTTCAAACTGTGATTAACAAATGGAAAATAAGGGGCTCTATGAAAAACAAACAAAAAGAAACAAGATCATGTAGACCAACAAACATTTAATCCACAACTGCCAGGAAAACTGTTCAGGATGCAAAGAAAAACCCACAAAAACCATCAGCTGAAATACAGGACTCACTGAAAGCTAGTGGTGTGTTTCAAGATACACAATAAGGAGGTACTTGAAGAAAAGGTCGAGTTGCCAGAAGAAAGTCATTACTGCGCAAATGTCACAAAGTATCTCGCCTACAATACGCAAAACAGCACAGAGACAAGCCTCCAAACTACTGGAACAAGGGAGTTATGAGACCTAAATGTAACTTTTTGGCCAAAATCATAAACATTACATTTGGAGAGGTGTCAACAAGGCCTATGATGAAAAGAACACCGTTCCTAGTGTAAAGCACTGAGGTTGATTGCTGATGATGTGTGGATGTGGGGGCTACAAAGGCACAGAAACTTGGTCAAAGTTAAAGCAAAGATGACTGCAGCGCATTTACTGGAGGCAATTTTGCACTCATCAGCCCGGAAGCTGCACATGGGATGTACTTGGACGTTCAACATGACGACTATCCAAAATACAAGGCCAAGTTAACCTGTCATTGGCTACAGCAGAACAAAATGAAGATTCTAGAGTGGCCATCTCAGTCTCCTGACTTCTACATCATTGAGCCACTCTGGGAAGAACTCAAGTGCGCAATTCATGCAAGAAAGCCCAAGAATTTACAGGTTTTCCGCCAACAATAATGTGCAACTTTAGCATTTGAGAAAATAAAGAGCCTCATCCACAACTACCACAAAAGTATCAAAAGTAGAGTGAAGCCCACACACTTTATTTTTAAATTTATTTAAATAAGTTTAAAAAAAAAATTAAAAAAAAAAAATGGACTCACATGTATTTTTTATTGCCAGCCAAGGTAAAACTAGGCAGCTGGGGTCTGCAGCTCTGTGCTGAAAATTAAAAATATGGGGAACCACTACGTATTTTTATATTTGTTTATAATTTAAAAAAAAAAGCATTCGGGAAAGAAAAATAGTACAGTACCATCTGGTACCACACAGTAAAGGCCAAAAACCAGATTCTTTAAGGATGTGCTTTTCGCTGCAAAAAAACTCATCTGTGCCATATTTCAAAAACAGCTGGTTTAAAACCAGCCTTCACCAGCTGAAGTATCCAAGGCTTCGTTGCAGACATTCTTACTAGAAAGTAATACTAGGTAGCTAGAGATAACACCAATGCGATCATGATAAAGGATAGAGGGTGTGTTCACTTCGCGCTAGTGTTGAAGACTTTCTAAAGGAAGATCCAGGACATAGCAGTGCAGATAAGTGGTTTTTTTTATTCCAATTTATTTCAGAGCAATTACAAGCTTCTTCAGGAATGGAACCACACGTTTCTTTTACTGAAGAAAATTTTATAATGGCTTTGAAATGTGTTGAATAAAATAACACCTATCTTCACTAGTGTGTCCCGGATCTTCCTTTGGAAAGTCTTCAGCAGCACCGTGGATTTAACACATCATCTGTCCTTTTTCTGCATTGTCCTGTGCACTTTTGTATCTGCAGCAGCTGCTCCATTATTAAGAGCAAGTCTTGTGATCACACAACATGAAAAGGTGATCGTACCTCTTGCTCTTTTATTCTGTATATAGCAGATAAGACCCTTTCATTCAACAATTCTATCATGGCATCTGCCCGGACCCAGAAACAAGTTCTGGTCAATGGAGCAATGAGAACCAAAGGTGCATAAAAGAACATGACAACACACCGCACACAATCTTATCTGGTATATAGGAATTAATCCGCTACACAAAATTGTGACATGGATAATAAATCAACATGGGGGTGTGGGGCGGGTTTAAAATTTACATAGGTCAGAAATGTTCTTAGTAGAATGTTAAAAGAATCTAGTGTTCATCTAATACTACTACACGTTATCACAGATCCATCACCTCC
The DNA here is from genome assembly GCA_033576535.1 of Allobates femoralis. Classification (NCBI taxonomy): domain Eukaryota; kingdom Metazoa; phylum Chordata; class Amphibia; order Anura; family Aromobatidae; genus Allobates; species Allobates femoralis. The sequence goes on along the minus strand of JARQOC010000001.1, from coordinate 501,009,317 downwards.
CCTATAGTCAATCTCACAGCACACATTTTAAAAGACATACTTCCATCACCTAATAATGTTCATGAGACTGACCTTACTATCCCACCTCTCAGAAGTCGGATCTGTGTGTCTTTCTCAAGTTGTATGATGCAGTCTCTCACGTCTCCTTTCTCCCATCGGGCTGGAGCTCCATATACACTGTGGTCTTTCTCTGCTGTTAGAGAGACAAATACAATGAGGGAGAGTTATTAAAGATACCAGGGTGTACCCATCAAATTTAGAAACTTAGTCATTTCTGCAATCGTATTGCAGTTCTGTCAGCACAAAATGATTGTTCAAACCAGAAAATGCTGGCTGGGGTGGTTGCCATAATCATAACCAAAAATGGGAATAACTGAAAATGAAAACAATATCAAAACAGACATATTTCCATATCCAATAGTCTTGTTCGATAAGATCAAGTCTGTCTGGTCAGTGCCTTTGATGATCTCGTTCAGACATTCACTCAGTCAAATTGTCATGAATGTCAAGGTGTCTTAAGTAACGTAATCACCATACTGTTATTTTTTCTCATCTTAAACCAACCAATTACATTTGACCAAAGGCCCTTTGTGTGTGGGGATACACTGTCTTAAGTCCCTGTCACACATAAAGAGATCGCTAACGAGATCGCTATTGGGATCGCTGTTGCGTCACGAAATTCGGGACGCAACAGTGATGTCGTTCTGTGTGACACGTACCAACGATCTGGCCCCTGCTGTAAGATCGTTACACACTGCTCTGGGTCATTCCTGCGTCTTGTGCTCGCGCTGGGAACGCTACATCGTTGTGTTTGACAAAGATAATGAGCAATGATCTCAATGCTACGCTATGGAGAGAAAATTCACAACGACCTCGGTATAATTCTGGATAGCTAGTGCGTCGTTTTTCAGATCGCTGGTGAGATACCTGTTTGACATCTTACCAACAATGTGTAAACGACGCACCAGTGATCTCTGCACATCGTTATCGGGATCGCTGATGCGTCGTTATGCGAGACTGGGCCTTTAGGGTGGATTAAGTTTTGTGTGTTAATTTTCTCCCAGTTATTTTAATATGATGCAATGAATTATTCATTTTAAGAGTTATTCCCTCTTTTGGTTATATTATTGATATTTGGAAAACTCGACAATACCCCTAATATTTGGTGATTTATTTGCCATAATCATACCAACCAAGAGAATCATTAATTTTACCACCCCATGAATGCTTAAAAAAAAAAAAAAAAAAAAGTAAAAGGAATTGTATTTTTTGACCATTTCTAACACTTGGCATTTTTTTCCCCATTTCTCAGTACATTATGTAGTAAAATGAACCTAGGAGTTTAAAACTAAAACTTGTCCTGCAAAATACAAGCGCTCATATGGGTACATCAACAGAAAAATATAACAGTCATGGCTCTTGGAAAAGGAAGAGAAAAAACTAATTTGCATAAAAAAAAAAAAAAATGTTGGCAGAGGGATAATGTCAGTATTCATACATATAGAGCCTGGTCTTATGCGAGATGTGAACACTATGGATACAAAGCGACTGTTCTTAGGACCTTTGTCTTACTGCAATTACACTAGAAAACAGTGGTGTCTGCAGCAATTCGTCTTCCCATTGGCCTCTTAAACAAAATCAAGTGTTGACAAGAAAACTCAAGATCGATTGCTAATAGCAGCCAGACTACAGTGGTCACTTTCTTCTAGTTCAGGATAAATATGAATTAAAAAATAATAAATTAATAAATAATTGTTGAAGCTGAACAAGTTTTTACTCAGCACTGAGCCAGTTCAAACAAGCATATATTCAGTCTGAGCCATGGACGGCACATGGAGCGCACACAGACCTATTAGAGCGGCCAGTGCACATTGCCCCTCTTCACATGAAAATTGCAGCATTTTACAGACCAGAATAATTGCTTGCATTGTAAAGGCGGCTTCACTACCAGTCGTTACGTGGATGAACACATGAAGACAGGCAAACGACCTGTTTTTCACTATTGCCGCCAGAACCTGCCACAAAATATTGTATGCACCTGTTTAAACATGAGCAGCCTACCTGTATGGGGTAGCATGAATCACAGCCTGGCTGTACGATTGAAGACAGGTATGTTACTCTCTGAAACGTCCTGGCACTCTGTTGCAAAGATGGAAGAGATTATTGCATTTCGCAACGAAACCTCCACATATGGCACCTTTGAAGTCGAGATGGAAATTACTAGAGACTTCACTTTCTGCGTGAATTTCTTCCCTTTCTGAAGCTGACCAATCATATGCAGGGAGCAACACACTAGGGAAAAATCAAGCCGCCAATGAAGCATTGACAAACAGAGATGATCTGTGCTGGAGCAGAGCAGACCCGAGTGTGATTAACTGACAGCTTCCAGCTCTCATGTTTGGCATTTAATGTGAGGATAACAGCAGTGCTGCAGAAGTTGAGTCTCATTACAAACACTTCTTCAGGGTGCGCCATTTATATGGATTTATCTGAAAGTTGGCTCCAAAATGGCTGACTTAAAAATGGCTGCCATGGTCACCACCCATCTGGAAAAGTTTTCCCCCTCCCATATACTAATGTGCCACAAACAGGAAGTTGATATCACCAACCATTCCCATTTTATTTAGGTGTATCGATATAAATGGCCCACCCTATAAAAGGCCCACCCTATAGTAGTTCTCATCTCAAATTCAAATGGCCAAATATACATTAACATTGCCTAAGAAAGTGTAGCACTGCCAATTCTGATGTACTGCCCCCTCTTTTACATCTTGTTTGTGGATGCCTACTTATGACTGGCAAAGTTGGAAGCACAATGAAAGTAGCATTACTAGAAGTGTTTGTAATAAGACTCAACTTTGCAGTACTGCCTTTCCACCCCATACTGACTGCCAGAAATAAGAGCTGAAAGCTGGCAGTTAATCACACTCAGGTCTGCTATGCCCCTGCACATCATCATACTGTAGTGAGAAGCTCACTGTGATTGGGCAACCATCTAACACAATTAACATGCAGGTTAACCCTTTATCTGAGGGTTAATAGTTATCTGACCTGACAGGTTCTCTTTAAAGTATACTTCCTTGAAAACAGAAGAATGTTTCAGCGAATAATATATCTGGCTGCAATTCACACAGCCTGCTGGTTGGCCAGCATGAATCACCTTACAGGGTCCATTTAAAGTAATAGGAACGCCATATTTTGGATGAAAAACAATCATTGACCTGACTTGATCATACCTGGTGTTAATACTGGAGGTAAACAATCATGCATGAATGCCTTCGCCTTCTGATCTACAGCTGCGTCAACCGGTGCGTACTCTGCCAACTTCCTTATAAGCAACTGTACTTTATCCTTAAAATTCCCTCTCCGTGGATCCAACTGTACAAAATGAAACAACAGGAGGTAATATATTAGAAAGAAATTAACTAGTCAAGACTGGCATTTCATGCACCAGTCCTCATCATAAGTGTAGCAGTCAATTTGTATTTCATAATCCAATAATAAAATGAAATTGAGCAACATTGTGATATATCTTATCTGACAGATTTGCTTCTTTATCTGCCAGAATTGATCAGCCATGATCAAAATTCTGTATTCAGTTTAGACTTTCCCAATACAGAGATAGGAGATGGCAGGTATTACTGCTGAGATTCTATTAGGACAGGAGGAGGGAACTACAGGCAGAGGGAGGAGCTAGACAGAACTCTGCCTCCTCCATCTTCTATCTGCCTTGAATCTGATCATTAACACCTGCCATCTCCTATCTCATTAATGGGAAAGTCTTCACTGAATACAGATTTACCTCAGAAATAAGAACTTTGATAAATACTGATCCATTCAGAAGCAAATCTGTCCGATAAGATATATTACAAAGATGCTTATTTTCATGTGTACCATTGATTTATGAAATAAATACTAAAGTGACAGTTACACATTATGGCCACTTTACACGCGGCTACATTTGTAGCTTATCCACAGGTAACTTACTGGCTGCAGTGAAATCATGGAGACAAGGTTCTATCTTGTTGCTGTGTACAAATGGAATAATGTCTCCATGATTTCACTGCAGCCAGTAAGTTACCTGTGGATAAGCTAGAAATGTAGCCACGTGTAAAGTGGCCATTAGAGAGTAAGGCTGGCTCACTTTATAACAATTAAGATGCTTCAGCTACCTGAGGACCAGAAAATTAAGTCTATGAGCAAACGTACACTTTAGCCACAGTGTTCCAGCTTTCTGTCATCCATTATAGCAAGTTTGTTGCACTGCAATTGGCTTTGCCTCATTTTGCTAGTACATCAGATGAACGGGCAAATATTCAATGTTTTGGCACAGATATTTTAAGCTAAAGTTAGAGACTTTTACACCAGGAAACCTGAGTAGAGGATGACAAGACCAAGGATGATCAATGTTATTAAATGATCATAACATTCACTCTGTGGCTTCTAATCCACAATAGAGCTGTTCAAGAAACGATAATACTGCAACAAAGTGTAATAGTGTAATATTGTTTTTCCATAGATCACATCATAAAAATAGAAATAAGAAAAAAAAAAAAAAATATTCTACTGATGCCCAAAATTATTTTTTTCTGGCATTCCTAAAGGATATATTTTATGAGCTTCACTGCATAGAAAAGACAGAATAATCTTTTGAAATGTTTCGATCTGAACAATAGAAAAATAATCGCTCCAGATCCTGCGATTTCTCTTCTCTCTCTATAAACATTTAAGCCTTTTCCTGCACTGAATGCCTTTATAAGAACAAGATACTTCAGAAACATTCAATCACCCAATGTTTCACAGCACAACAAAAGATATGAGGTGCGTCGGCTACCCACAGCAGGACCTTGCAGACTCAGCTGGACATTGCTTTGTTTCTATTCTATCCACATAAAAAATAAGTGTACAGAATAAGGTTTTTAAAAAAAAAAAAAAAATAGATATAATTACTTACTGACTCAGCATTCTGTACCCCCATATAGTCTAGGTAATCCAAAGGAAGCCCTTGTCGAAACTGAACATCATCTTCAGCTGCAATTTGTAGGGCGGCCGGAAGGATCTGGAGAAAAGGTCATTACAAAGAAAAAAGTCATGAAATTCTCCATAAAGAATGACAACAGGAAACACAATACTGTAGATTACATTGCGTGTCTTGTCAATTGAAGGGTTCTACCAAGTGACCACACGCACCCACACCATCCCAGCAATGTTTGCCTTTCTTCCAATGCTCCATGAGCAGCCGGTGTCACCAGTGTACCGGAAGGCCAATATGGCACAACTACAGACGGAGAAAGTGTGTTTTTATTTTACTCCAGGGCATACAGTACTTGGAAAGAGATGTCCCGAGTCGGCTCTATGAAATGATTTCCTAAAATATTCAGATACTTTACAGCTGTCATCAGTAGACTTAAAATTACTGGAATTGTAACGTGTGGTCCACTGACATCTCAATATAATGAAGCTGTTGGCGAGTGAAAGAAGCAGCACCGTTCTCACCTTGTCCAGCAAGTCCACCCAACTGTTCCTCTGAAATGAAGAAACCGTAATGTGCAAGGAGTGGGCATCAGGAAGACAGTCCCCTTGGTGAATAAAGCCTCTAGGAAAGTACAGAAGGTCTCCAGCTTCCAGAATGGTTTCAAGAACAGGTTCCCCCAAGTCACTGTCATTGAAATTAACTGTTGGTAATAAATATAGTTTACTATATGATTAATGGACCAGGAAGAAAAAGCAGTTTATTTATATTTCAAATAAGAGTTATGGATAGAGAAGCCAAACCAGAATATAGAAATAAAACCTCAATGTACATGTAAATCTGAGAACTCATCACAAGGTTAAATGGGTTGTCCAGCTTCAGAAATGTTTTTCCTATAGAAGCAATAAAGACAAACTGCTGTACTCACCCTCCCTGGGTCCCCAGTGCAGGGCGGATAGCACATACAGAGCTGCAGACAATAGCTGACTGACTGCAGCACTGTTAATGTGACGTGAGTGCTGCGTACAATAACAGACACCAGCAGCCGTGATGGAGGCTCAGCTCTGGACCAGGGAGGGTTAGAGTGAAACTGTTCATTTTTTTCTATTACTCACTAAGCTTATGGGTAAAAACGTTTCTTAGAAGGGGACAAGTCCTTTAAACATACAAAATAGCACAACGAAATGTGGTTGTTATTTTCATGCAAAATGGTCACATTAGCACTAAAAATGTATGTTGCCCACTGAAACTAATCAGTAAATGATCAAAAACATATTTTCCTTATAGGAAGATTACACTGGTTTGTACATGGAAAGTAGTCTCTATGTTGTATGTGATCCGCTAGGCTATATATAAACTGCATAAAGTCATTGAGGGTCAAAAATAGTTAAAGGGAATCAGCAGGTTTTTGCTACTTCATTTGGTAGCAGTTTGATGTAGACAAAGAGACCCTGAATCCTTACTAGGTGCAGCGATTCAGACACAGAGTTATTCAATTTAGTAATGCAGCAGAGATGAGAAAGCTGCGCCCACCAACACCAGGCTCTGTATGTACAATGTCTATAGACTGAGCCACTTATCACATGAGTGGGAGTGTTTGACTACCAGCACATGGCAACGTAGCCCAAACAATGATAAGCTCCTGATATCAAAACAATCATTGTAAGTAAACAGCACATAGCTGCCTTGCTAAAATCTGTGCTTTAACCCCTACAGCATGCTGTCTTCTCATTACACAGCAAAAACCTGCTGACAGATTCCATTCAACTAGAGGATCAGTAATATGTAATTCTCCCAAAAATCCATGAAAATGTTGGCAGACAGAAATTTTGCATGACAAATTCAGCAACACTAAATGCATTATCCCCAGGTATAACACATGTGGTTCCATCATCTTTATAAAACAGTTTTCTTATTCTGTGCGTTACTTTTTAAATACAATTATACCGTTCATGACGGTCCTGTTCCATTAGTTTTCAAGATCTTTTAACGAATCCATCTAAACATAGTGCACAACCTTCTTAAGTAAATTCCTACAGCACATACACATACTGTAGATTAACATAATAAAAATGACACGACTTGCCGAGCCTTTACTCTACAAGATTATAGGTTATGGCACATGGCGGAATTTAACAAGTTTTCAATAAACCATATTGTGTACAATAAAACGCTATGGGCATCGTCACACCAGGTGACATCGCCGGAGAGATCGCCGGCGAAGCACGGGAGCACGCACGTTTTTGGCAGCCAGCCAGCGACACGTGTTTACATGCCGCGATACCTCCTGCGACGCCTTGGTGATGTTCAGGCGACATCGCCGTTGGGTGTCTACAAACCCCAGCAGCGATCCTGTAACATGGGAGCCTATGGCTCCCATCGCTGATAACATCGTCAATCGCCATGTTACATGGGGCGATGGGTACACATCGCCTGAGAGTGGTCGCCTGGTTTCAGAGCAGTGCTGCGAAACCAGGTGACCAATGTAAGCTGATTTTTCGGAGCAAAATCGCCGCGTTACACGGGGCGACTCACTGGCGATAGGCCATGCCCCTGCGTCACTTGTGAAATCGCCGGTGATGTCTCCAGGTGTGACGGTACCCTATAAGTTTACAAATCGTTTGTGTTAGCAGATGTAAACAGTAAAAAAAAAAATTCTTAAAAACGAATTGTGTGCGATTGCAAAAGGAATGGCTGCCTTCTTCTCCCCCGCCCCCCCCCAAGAAAGAGAAAAAAAAAGTGCCACCTTGAATTTGTAAGACAAAATATTTTATTTTAAGAAAAAGGTCCCCCATGCAATAACACAGGCAGGTTCTTACCACTTGAGAACTGAGGAAGCATCTCTGAGGAGTTCCTGTAATAAAATAATAATTATGTTACATTCATTACATAATAGAATGAAAAGGGAAGTTCAAATGAAGGCAAACTCTTTGCACAGGTATTTCTCACCACTTCTTGCATTAAAACATGAGGACTGCTACAGACATTGTGTTTACAGACATCATGCACTATTAGAATAGGATGCATACACATAAGGGGCGATAACTCTTAATGAGGCCGCGCTTTGCCACGGCTCGAAATCGCATTGGTATATGGAATGTGTACAAAAAACAAGCATATAGCAGTATTTATGTAACCTCAAATATATGAAGGGTTTGCTAACCACATGATATGATGAGGAGTGAGGTAGAAAGAGTAAAGAGAGGGTTAAAGAAAGAAAGAGATTAAAGAAGGAAAGAAGATGGGGAAAAGGGAATAAGGTCAGGAAAACTGGTAGGGTCATGATATCTCGTGTACCTTATGCAGGCGTTGAAAGTTATGAAGTATTGGTCAATCTTCAGTTATGTCAGCCAAGATTTTAGTGACTCAGATTCCCTTATCAGAAGCCATGGTGCCCACAAATCACAGTGCCTCGTAATGCTGTTCTCATCTGGCATACTGTGAGCGATCAATTCCTCCAGTCTGCATGCGGTGTTCAGTTCATGAACTAAGTCTCCCCTAGTCGGACGCTCGGGCCTCAACCATAGTCTGGAGATAAGAAGTCTCGCTACCGTGAGAAAGTAACGGAGGAGAGATCTTTTAAATTTAGCTATGGACATACCCGAACACGACAGTAAAGCCAACTGAGCAACAAATTTTATTGGAGTGTGGGTAGTCCTGCCAAACAGGTCCTCCACGTCATCCCAGAAAGTGGGTAGGCATTCACATCCCCACCATATATGGAGGTACGTGCCTCTCTGACGACACTGTCTCCAACAATCGGCCGATCTAGACGGGAATAGTCTATTGATCTCCGCTGGGCATCTGTACCATCGTGCCGCCACCCTATAGTTACGATCTTGAGAATCGACAGACATGGAGGATTTGCGGATAAAGAGGAAAACTTTTTCCCATTCCATTGCAGTGAACGTTCTGTTGAGATCATGCTCCCATCTAATAGTGAAGGTGGGTAGATTATCTTGGGGCCACCTGCCAAATCTTGGAATAGCTTATATAGGGTAGATACTGCATGGTCCAAAGGACAGCCGTCTGAGCACCATTTTTCGTATTGGGTTAGTGGTCTAAAGATATTTGACCTGGGTAGAGACAAGACATAGTGTTTCAATCTAGCCTGGTGAAACCAAGCGTCCGGAGGCGGGGTCATGCCCGGGAACAGAGACCCGACATCCCTGACTGTGTCGTTGTTAGTGAAGCTAGCTATAGTCGGGTGAGAGGAACTGTCTAGATGTAAAAACTTTCGCTCACCCCGACTCATTCGAAACTGAGGGTTCCCAAAAATTGGAGTCAAAGGTCCCGGGATCGTCGTCAGTTGCAAAGTCTTATTATATCTTTGTATGAATAGTTTCAGTTGTTTAGTGATGAAACCGCCGGAGGTCCCAGGAAACATTCCCCAGACCAGATCTCCGACAAAGGGTGATAGGGAGACATATGTTTCTCGCTATGAGTCCATCTTTTGGGCTGTTCCAATTGGAACAGGTCTAGGATGCATTTGCCCATAGAGGCAAGATGGTATAGTTGAAAATCTGGGAGACCTACCCCACCTCTATCAACTCTTCGGGTCAGAAGGCGGTATGATAATCTGGCTCGCCCATGAGACCAAATGAATTTAATGATCATGGTCTTCAGCCTAGAGAAGAAAGAGGCGAGAAGGAGGTATGGGATAGTCTGAAAATAATATAGCAATCTGGGGAGAAGGTCCATTCAAACTGCATTAACCCGCCCCATCCAGGATAGTGAAAGTTTATGCCATTTACTAAGATCCGTCTCTGTTTCATCAGGGATTGATAGTTCAGGGAGAACAGGGCAGCCGGGTCACGTGTCAAATGGATACCGAGGTACTTGAGGGCGTCCCGCTTCCACTTAAACCCATAATCAGACTTTAGCAGACGAACCACCACTTCTGGGAGGGATATGTTCAATATGTCTGATTTCGACATATTAATTTTAAAATTACTCAACTGCCCATATTTGCGAATTTCATCTAGGCAATTCGGGAGGCTGATCAGTGGGTTGGACAAGTATAGAAGCAAGTCGTCCACAAATAGGGCTACTTTATGTTCCCCCCCATCTGTTGGGACCCCCTGAATGGATGCGTTGCCCCTGAGAGAGGAGGCCAGGGATTCCATACATAGGACGTATACCAGAGGAGAAAGCGGACATCCCTGTCGTGTGCCGTTTGAGATGTTGAACGGCTCAGAGAGGGATCCGTTGATGCTAATACGAGCAGTAGGGCCCGCGTACAGCGCCTCAATAGACCGCAAGGCACTGCCCAACAGGCCCAGGTGACGTAGGGTCTCGAATAAAAACATCCAGTGCATCCTGTCAAACGCTTTTTCTGCGTCTTCCCTAGAGCATATTAACACTTACCCTACACTCCTTTTACCTCCTAAATGCACAGTCAAAGTGAATAAAGAGAATTTTGTTTACGTACCGTAAATTCTTTTTTCTTTAATCATCAATGGGAGACCCAGACAATGGGGTTTTAGGGCACTGCCCTCCGGAGGTCACACTAGGTACTACAAGTTTGTAGACACCGCCCCCTCCGCTTATAAACCCCTACCGCAGGGAACATCCTCAGTTTGGTCCATAAGCTGCGAGGAGGAAATAAACCACACCCGAAACGTCGGGAAGAATGCCGTGCACAGACGGTGTAACAACCCGGCAACCACTGTCTCAACAGAGAACAGAGCAAATGCAAAACATGCAACGGAACAACTGGGTGGGTGCTGGGTCTCCCATTGATGATTAAAGAAAAAAGAATTTACGGTACGTAAACAAAATTCTCTTTTTTCTGGTCATCATAATGGGAGACCCAGACAATGGGGATGTCCTAAAGCAATACCCCAGGGCGGGAAGAGTTCCTCAACAAGACGGATAACACATGGTTCCCTTTAAAGGTGGGCAACCGCCGCCTGGAGAACCCGCCTGCCCAAACTTGCATCCGCAGAGGCATGGGCATGCACCATATAGTGCTTAGAGAAAGTGTGCAGGCTGGACCAGGTGGCCGCCTGACACACCTGTAGAGCAGACGCTCGATGTCGCAAAGCCCAGGAGGCACCAACAGCTCTGGTAGAGTGAGCCTTCAATCCCCCCGGGAGAGGCAAACCAGAAGCCCGGTAAGCCTCTTGAATGGAAGCCTTAATCCATCTGGCCAATGTCGACTTTGATGCCGCGGACCCCTTACAGCGACCTGTCGTAAGAACAAATAAGGAATCCGAACTCCTAAAGGAGGCGGTCCTGGACACATAAATGCGTATCGCTCTCACGAGATCCAGAGTATGGAGGTCGCGTTCAACCTGATGAACGGGAGCAGGGCAAAATGATGGGAGAACAATCTCCTGGTTCAGGTGAAAAGTTGAAACCACCTTCGGCAAGAATTCTGGCCGCGGGCGTAACACCACCTTGTCTTGGTGAACCACCAGAAAGGGCGACTTGCACGAAAGTGCAGCCAATTCTGAGACCCTTCTCAGAGACGTAATTGCCACCAGAAAGGCCACTTTCTGAGACAGACGAGATAGAGAAACATCTCTCAGCGGCTCAAACGGTGGTCTCTGTAATGCCGCCAGGACCATGTTAAGGTCCCAAGGGTCCAGAGGTCTCTTGTATGGCGGAACCATCCGTGACACCCCCTGCAGAAATTGACGGACCTTCGGGAGGAGCGCCAATCGCCTGTCAAACAGCACTGAAAGTGCTGAAACTTGACCTTTCAAGGAGCCAAGGGATAATCCCAATTCCAAACCCGACTGTAGGAAAGCCAACAACGTCGGGATGGACAAGGGCCACGGAGACCGTCCACCAGAGGCACACCAAGTAAAAAAGATCTTCCACGTCCTGTGGTACATCTTCCTTGAGACTGGCTTCCTAGCCCGATTCATAGTGGCAACCACCGTAGGGGAGAAACCCCTGGATGTCAGTAGCCAGGCCTCAAGAGCCATGCAGTCAATCTGAGGGCCTTGGAATTGAGGTGGAAGAATGGGCCTTGCGCGAGTAAATCTGCGCGGTCTGGAAGAGCCCACCTGTGTCCGCCTGACAGCTGCCACAGGTCCGGATACCAGGACCTCCTGGGCCAATCTGGAGCCACTAGAATGGCTACCCTGCACTCCGACCTGATTTTCCACAGCACCCTGGGAATCAGAGCCAGAGGCGGGAACACATACGGCAGACGGAATCTGGACCAAGTCAGGACCAGAGCATCCGCTCCCAGAGATTGGGGATCCCATGACCTCGCCATGTATTGTGGCACCTGATGATTCAGCCGTGAGGCCATCAGATCCACGTCCGGAGAGCCCCATCTGCTGCAGAGTTCTCTGAAGACATCCGGATGAAGAGACCACTCTCCGGCGTCCATCCCCTGCCGGCTCAGATAGTCGGCCTCCCAGTTTTCGACCCCTGGGATGTGAACTGCGGATATCAGGCAGTTGTTGTCCTCCGCCCAGGATAGGATGCGGTGGACTTCGGCCAGAGCCTCTGCACTCCTGGTTCCTCCTTGATGATTTATATAAGCGACGGCCGTCGCATTGTCGGACTGAACCCGAATGGGTTGTCCTGAGAGGAATCTCTGAAACGCCAGGAGTGCCAGATAGACCGCCTTGATCTCCAGCACGTTGATCTGCAACGCCGACTCCGACTGAGTCCAGAGGCCTTGGGCCCTGTGGTGTAAGAACACCGCTCCCCAGCCCTTCAGACTGGCGTCGGTGGTCACCACTAACCATGACGGTTTGATGAAGGACCGGCCCCGAGACAAGTGATGTGGCTGTAGCCACCACTGCAGGGAATCTCTGGTCGGTTGGGAAAGTGTCGCCAGCCGATTCAGAGAAATCGACCTTTTGTCCCACCTGCGGAGGATCTCCAGCTGGAGAGGACGGAGGCGAAATTGTGCAAAAGGCACCGCCTCTATTGCTGCCACCATGCGCCCCACCAGCATCATCAACACCCGTAGGGATGATTGTGGTGACAGGAGGACTGCTTGCACTCCTGATTGGATCGCCATCTGTTTGACTCGTGGCAGAGACACCAGGGCTGAGGCTGTGTTGAAGTCCATGCCCAAATATGTCAAAGACTGGGTCGGAACTAGCGTTGACTTCTGAATATTGAGGAGCCAACCGAACTGTTCCAGAGACCGCATGGTCACATCCAGGCTCTCTTGACAAAGGTGTTCTGATGGCGCCCTGACCAGTAGGTCGTCTAAATAGGGAATGACGGCATGTCCCTGCACGTGCAGGAGAGCCATCATGGAGGCCATCACTTTTGTGAACACCCGTGGTGCCGAGGCCAACCCGAACGGCAGCGCCACAAATTGGAAGTGTTCTTCCCCCACTGCGAATCTCAACCAGCGCTGATGAGCCGGTGCAATGGGCACGTGAAGGTAAGCGTCTCTGATATCTATGGACGCCAGGAAGTCTCCCTGTGATACAGCCGCGATCACGGAGCGCAGTGATTCCATACGGAACTTCCGAACCAACACGTGATGGTTGAACAACTTCAGGTCCAGCACCGGGCGGAAGGATCCGTCCTTCTTCGGGACGATAAAGAGGTTGGAGTAAAAACCCCTGAACCTCTCCCCGGACGGCACCGGTATCACCACTCCGTCCCTGCGGAGACCCTCCAACACCACGTAAAAAGCCTGAGCCTTTTCTGGTGATGGGACCGACCGATGGAATCGGGATATCGGTTTTGACGTCAGCTCTATCCTGTAACCTCGCGAGACCACGTCTCGAACCCACTGATCTTGAACGTGAAGTAGCCATTTGTCCTGAAAGCGAGACAAGCGGCCCCCCACCTGTGGGGAGGTAGGAAGGGAGAGCGAGTCATGCAGAGGCGGGTTTGGGGGTGGCAGCTGCCGCCCCCGCCGGCTTCTTTGGACGACTCTTAGAGCGCCACTGCGAAGCGGGCTTTCCCCCTCGGTCCGCGCGAGCGGACGGTGCTGATGACTGCGAGCTGGAACGAAAGGACCACTGTTTTGGGTTCCTTTTAACGGTATACCGTGGCTTAGGCTTATTCTGCGGTATCTTAGACTCAGCAGAATCCTTTATCAGCTTGTCCAGTTCGGTGCCAAAAAGCCTGTCACCAGCAAACGGAAGATTCTGCAAAATCTTCTTGGATGTGGTATCTGAGTCCCAAAGACGCAGCCACAACAATCTGCGGATCGCTATAGCATTGGCCGAAGCCACAGCTGAGCGAGTAGCAGTTTCCAGAGTCGCCGTCCTGGCGTAGTCCGCATAGGCCCTTGCCCTCTCGGTAAGTGCCAGGACCTCTGGACTGGATCTTGCCAGGTCAGAGATACCATCCAAGCAGGTAGTAATCGCTTGTAAGGTCCAGACCGTGGCAAAATTAGGGGCAAATGAAGACCCCACAGCCTCATAGGAAGACTTGGCGAGTTGCTCGACCTGTCTATCCGTCGCATCCTTCAGCGAGGAGCTATCAGAGGCAGAGAAAAGGGAGCGTGCAGCAATCCTGGTCATGGAAGCATCCACCTTCGGGGACTGCGACCACTCCTGAAGCACCTCCTGGGGGAAGGGGAAGCGATTGTCCTTGGGTTTACGGACATAACGCCGCCCAGGATGTAACCTGGGAGCTCTAACCACCCTTCCAAAGTTAGTGTGGTCCATAAAGGAGCCACTTGGTCTAGCCTCTGGCCGCAGCCATTGATAGACCTCCTTCGGGTGCACCGTCACCTCCTCAGGGGGTGTCACGAGACGTAAAGTCTCGTTAATAGAGGACACCAGATCCTCCACCCCGTCTGGTGGTTCAGAAACAGACAGACCCGAAATTTGAACCCCCATCATCGTCCTCACCATCAGAGGAACGCTCCTCCTCAGAGAGAGCCTGGAGCTCGGGTGACTCCTCACGACGAGCCCGCTTAAGGGGTCTCACAGCAGAAGAGGGAGACACCCGGGGGTAACTGGACGGAGTAGCTGGGCTATCCAGCCTCCTATTAAGTGCCTCCAGGGATTGCGACATGGAGGACAACTGGGACAACAGAGATTCATTGATCTTATTCTGAGTCTCCCATGGCCCTGAGATCACCTGAACCTCAGGGTATAGCACCGGAGCTGCTGACTCAGCAGTGTCAGTCCGGGCCTCTGGGCGTCCGCAGTTATTGCAGGACCCCTCCACCAGTGTCCCATTGCATGTAGCACAGGTAATGGTGGTCTCTGCCGCCCTAGCAGCACGCTTCCCAGCTGAGGACATCGCCACAGTAGGGGAAAATAAGCCAAATTGCAGACAAAAAACCGGGAGACCCGGTGGCTTACCGACCGCAGTAAAGCGGTAGGAGGAAGCGGTGTGTGTGTGTGACCTCCGCGACGGTTTCCGGTCTCCCCTTGGAGTGCAGGCGCACACTGCATACAGATCCCAGCCGGGAAGTGAGGGTAAAGATGGCCGCCGACAGTGAAACTGTGGGCGGCGCCGAAAACACGCGGGAAACACACACACACGCCCATCGATGACGTCACCGCACGGGCTGCTTCCCATCCTCCAAGCAGCCTCAGCATGAAGGTGCCGGAGCCCGCAGCGCGGGAAACAGTGTAAAATACTATACACAGACTGCATGCACAAACAAACATACGCAGCCCACGGCCTCAGCCCCTGTGACACACAGGGCGGTCAGCCAGGGTGACCCCAGCACAGGGTACACCAGCAGATCCGCGGACCCGAGGGTAACGCGCGGTCTGAGTGTCAGGACACATACAGTGACAGACACTACCCCCAGGCACACAGGAGACACAGAGTGCCTCAGTGCCGGTCCGGTCTGTAAGCACCATTTAGGGAGGCCTCGGACGGGGGTTCAGCACCAGTCCGGAGTGTAAGCACCATTTAGGGAGGCCTCGGACTGGGCTGGCTCCAGTCCGGTCTGTAAGCACCATTTAGGGAGGCCTCGGACGGAGCGGAGCTGTGCAAGGCTCCCATCTCCCACTCTCCAGAGCTCCCCGGAGAGGGATGGAGAGGAGCGCGACAGCGTACCGGGAGAACACAAAGTGTCCAGGCTCTAGGCCCTCCGGTACCTCCACCTGCGTGTTCCACAAGGGTGAGCGGGGAGGCTGTCGCAGGTCCCGACCGGAACCATTTTACCTTGTCTTCAGACGCCATCACGTAAGCTGTGAGAATGCAGTGAA
This sequence comes from Allobates femoralis, assembly GCA_033576535.1. Classification (NCBI taxonomy): domain Eukaryota; kingdom Metazoa; phylum Chordata; class Amphibia; order Anura; family Aromobatidae; genus Allobates; species Allobates femoralis. The sequence continues at coordinate 500,993,231 of JARQOC010000001.1, read as the reverse complement.
GTGCAAGCAAAGCGTGATCCTCCGAGCACACTAAGTTTAAAACTGAGGATGTTCCCTGCGGTAGGGGTTTATAAGCGGAGGGGGCGGTGTCTACAAACTTGTAGTACCTAGTGTGACCTCCGGAGGGCAGTGCCCTAAAAACCCCATTGTCTGGGTCTCCCATTATGATGACCAGAAAAAAAACGTTATTATAGTACCTCATTACTGATGATAATGAGTGACTATGCTATTCATAGTCACTCATCCAGGCTGCCCCTCTTCTTCATATCACGCCTGAATAGGCGTGATCTACATCACAGATTCAAATTGCCGCCTCCCTGCGCGCCTCCCCGCTCTCCCATTGCGTCCGGGCTTCAGTGTGGGGCTGTATGACGCGATCCGCGTCATTCCCGGCGCCGGGTGACGTAGTTACACCCGCGCCGCGCTGTCAGCTTCAAAATGCGCACTGCGCATGCCCATGGAATGCCCATCCGATTAAACAATGCCCAATTACCAGGGGAAAATGTAAGTTACAAAATGCATTTTTGCAACTTTTAAACTGCACTTTTAGCTCAGACAGGGATGCTAAGGGAGGTACTAGGAAGCTGCAGGGACAGATAGTGATAGCTTAGGGGTCTAAAGTAGCTGACAGGTTCCCTTTAAGACGTAATGAGCAAAAGGATGGACACAGCATTTACTGTACATTGCCCATGTATGCTGGGCTCACACACTGACAAGAATATGTTATGTGGAGAACTTATGACCCACAACAAGATCCTTCTTGTGGCTTCCAACTGCTTCAGAACTAACCTTGGATTGTAGACCCGCCAGTGTTTCTTGCCTTCTAGCTGTACCACAAAGGCCTCAATGTCATCATAATGTGGTGCAAACCCCTGAGTGCTAGGAGGAGTAAGGTACCTGTGAAAACAACAAGGTAATAACGTGTTAAACTATTAAAAAAATGTATTTATCCTTCCAACGATCTAAAGTATTTACCAGGGTTGCCCCAAGTTGCCAAAGCTTTATTTATCTACAGGATTAGAGATTACGGGTTTCCTGGCTGCTGGACAATAGAGCAATGACCAAGCATGCACAACACTGATGCATTCATTGTCTAGATATTGAAAGTAGATGGAGCCCTTCAAACAACCGATTGCAGGTTGTGATAAGAGAATCCCCACTAATCTGCTTTTTACAACCTATGTTTAGGATACACCCCCAATATTGAGGTAATCCCAGGAAAACCCCTTTAAAGCAGATTACTTTTTTAAGACAGCCATGTGCATACAGGTGATTGAATTCTTGAAAACGTCACCAATTTTCTAAGTAAATATATTTCTAAAGGTGTATTGATTTTCTCACCAGATGTCAGTAACAACCCATCCAATTCACACAGGGAAAGTAATCTAACCATAAATAGATGTCCATAAATTATGTGTTATAATGAGAAATTACACAGGGAAAAAGTATTGAACACAAAGAAAGAGAGGTGCAAGAAGCCATGGAAAGTCATGACACCAACTGAAATCTTAAAATGCAATCCTGGGACTTAAATATATTATCAGCTGGTTCAACTGAGGGCCTATAAAAGACGTCTCATTACCAAGGTGCCACACAATATACATGTCATGATGTGTAAAATCAGTGAGCTGTATCAAGATCTTCACAACTTTATTGTTACAAAACATACTGATAGCTAGCATTGGTTATAGAAGAATTTCTAAACTACTGAAAGTTCCACTAAATACTGTTGGGGCGATAAACTGGAAGTGGAAATAACATAATTTCAGCATAAACTGGCCACGGATCAGGTGCTCCCTACAAGATTTCAGAGGAGTGAACCTAATTATTAGAAGAGTTGTCCAAAAGACAAGGACCACCTGTGGAGAGGTGCAGAAGGACCTGGATTCAGCAAGTACTATTGTTCTATACAAAAAAAATAAACTAAGTAATGCACGTTGACCACATAAGTCATTGCTGAACAAATAGCATTAAGTGCATTTAAAGCAGGGGTGGGGAACCTCAGGCCCCAGGGCCGAATGCGGCCCTTGATGACTTTTATGCGGCCCCCGGACAGATTCCTGGGAATCGCAGAGCTCAAGCTGGCAGATGCGTTTTATCAACTGGCTGCACTTTAAATTCAGCTCTCCAGTGATCTCTATGCCCCAGCCTCAGTGAGGTATATGTTCCCAGCTTCTTCTGTGATTTCTAGAGGTCTAGCAAACCTGGAAAAGCAGTTCAGAAGCAACATGATCAATATCACCGACACCAAAGAGAAGCAGCCCCAGCCTCCACAGTAGGGGTGAGTTGATTGTTTAACCAAATATAGCGGGTCATTTTCAAGTTGATAATTTTGTATGGCCCCCAAAGGGTTGTAGAAATTTCCAAATGGCCCTCGGCGGAAAAATGGTTCCCCGCCCCTGATTTAAAGTGTGCTCCACAACATTTAGACAAGCCTGTGAAGTACTGGAGAATATTG
>JARQOC010000001.1:500976340-500990673 GCA_033576535.1 Allobates femoralis | reverse complement strand
AGATGGTACAATACTGGCAAAAATACTTGAATACACATATAGCACATGGATGTAATATGTATAGTAAACACACTCAAAAGGTACCAAGATAAGGTAAATGTTGGGCCCAAAAATATGATCAAATAATACCACCCCTAAAATTCATACTCCAACTAAATAGATATTTGAATGATGTGACGGAGTGCCATGACATGTTGGATATATATATATAATTTTTTTTGAGCAGCATATATAAATCTATATATAGTAGCTGTACTACCCGGCTACGCCCGGGTTAATAAGTAACTGCTGTTAGCTATAACAAAATAGAATTTGAATATGTCATATTAATGACCTGTAGGAAAATAGAAGCTGAGCTGTGATTGGTTGCTATAGGCAGCCTAATAAATCTCCAGCCAACAGTAAACCCTCCCCCCGGCCGGCCAGTGTATATTACCTCACACATACACATAACAGACGGCTCATGTGACTGACATCTGGCTTAATTCCCTATATGGCACGTGTTGCACAATGGCTGTTTTTAATCAGATGTTTATTTTGGAAATTAAAGATACCAGATGTATGAGGCGAGTTGTGTGAGGCGATTTGTGCACATCTGTGTCTGTCTGTGTGGTGTGGGTGTCCCTGGGGGTGTGTGGGTGTCCCATTGGTGTGCGTGGGTCCCTGTGGGTGGGTCCCTGTGGTGTGTGTCCTTGTGGAGGGAGGGGTCTCTGTGGTGTGTGTCCGTCCCTATGGGGTCTGTGTGTTCCTGTGGGGTGTGTGTGTGTCTGTGTCCCCGTAGGGTGTGTATGTGTGTATGTCCCTGTGAGATGAGTGCATGTGTCCCTATAGGGTGTGTGTATGTGTGGGGAGGGGTGTCTGTGTTGTGTGTGTCTCTTTGTGGTGTGTGTGTTTGTGTGTTCGGGTGCGTGGTGAGTATCCAATGTTGGGGCTCCACCTTAGCTGTTACTCTTTGTGTGCATGTGGTGTGTATACATGTCCCCGTGCATGGTGAATATCCCATGTCAGGGCCCCACCTTAGTGCTGTTAGTCTTTGGTGCTGTCATTAAGCCCCTCTCATTCACAACTGTCAACTGGTAACTGTCACTTTCTCTCCATTATGCAGATGGGGCCAAAATTGTTTGGTGAACTGGAACGTGTGGGGTTAAAATTTCGCCTCACAACAAAGCCTATGACGCTCTCGGGGTCCAGACGTGTGACTGTGCAAAATTTTGTGGCTATAGTTGCGACAGTGTAGATGCCAATCCCAGACGCACACACACACACAACTCTTGGACATTTATATGGATGCACCTAAATAAAATGGGAATGTTGGTGATATCAACTTCCTGTTTGTGTTACATTAGTATATGAGAGGGGGGAAACCTTTCCAGATGGGTGGTGACCATGGCTTCCATTTTGAAGTCGGCCATTTTGGATCCAACCTTATTTTTTCCAAAGAGAAAAGGGTCATGTGGCACATGAAACTTATTGAGAATTTCATAAGAAAAACAATGGTGCGCTTGGTTTTAACGTAATTTCTTTCTTTCATGTGTTATTTACTAGTTTCTGACCACTTATAAAATGTGTTCAAAGTGCTGCCCATTGTGTTGGATTGTCAATGCAATCCTCTTCTCCCACTCTTGACACACTCATAGCAACATCGCAAAAGAAATGCCAGCACATGCTTCCAGAATTTGTTGTTTCAGGTGCTGCACATCTCGTATCTTCACAGCATAGACAAATGCCTTCAGATGAGTGATGAGGCAAAATTTTTTTTGTTTGCCTCATCACTTCGCCTGGGTGCTCTCTGGTCTGACTGCTTCTTCCTCGCTCTGGCAACCTTGCAACCCTGACCATGTGGTAATCTCTTGGTAACTGCGTAACTATACACCTTATGGTCAATTGATTATTCCTGACCCCATCTGGGCCAATACACCTGACTGGGTGTATGGGGATCAGGCACAGCGTGTGTATCCACACTGGTCCTTATTAACCCCTGCATTACCATGCTTACAACGTTGTCTATAATACTGCCTACTTGCATTGTAGTCACAAGCTGGGGTCTGTGCATATTAGCTGCGGCCTATGTGTACTCATATATGTATTTATGCCTAGATTTGGTCACACTGCCTTACTGTCGGTTGTTAATATCTTGTTGCTTATATATGTTGTTGCCCCTGGTGGGCTAATATAGCCACCCCTGGCTCCCCAGCTGGCTGTTTCATTTATCAATACAGGTATGCCCTTCTAGCAGTACTACTGGAACACTTTTATGTGCCATTTTTTCTATTGTATTACGTCATAACTAGTACTATTTGACGGGTCACACTGTAACGGATTCCCCCACACGGGTTCGGGTTTACCACATAACTCCAACAGCTGCTTCTATCATTTGGGTAAACTAGAGGGCTCGGCCTCTCTTGGACATATCACTGAGTACAGGGTCTGGGCTTTCTGGCATCTGGCGGGCTCAGTATATACCCCACCCCCGCTAAACCGATGTATGAGTGCTTCTCTAGCAGACACTCCACGCCCTGTACCACCACTCTGCTTTTACGAATACTTTTATAATTCGCATACAAATTATGTTGTCCTAGTTGGCTTACTAACTTCCGACCTAAGCACAACTGTCCTATGAACAATTGTCATCTCTGTGCATATTATCCATTCTAATATTTGATGCGGGCTGCCACCTGCTAACATTAACCTGTATGTTATTGTTCACACTGTATATATGATCCATACTGTTATCAACGATTGACCGTTAATCTTTGGTCCATATGTGATTACTCTATGTACTGCATGCCTACAATTACACATGTGTCAGCTACTCTATTATAATATTGTCATGGTACATACTCCTGTGATTGTTCTATGTGCGGTCCACCACCATAGGAGCGCCCCATGGTTTTAAATGTTTTTATTCTTCCCCACATTGTGCATTAATAAAGATTTATACATTTTTTGACTCCGTGTTGTGGTGTTGCTCCCTTTTGTGCCACGTCTTTTCTGTTTCTGCACTATTGCCTTACCTGGCACTGTGAGCACCTCATATACCCATTCTATAGTGGTGCGCCATAACCTCCCTTACCTTGCCATATCCATATAGTAAACGGTAACTGTATATAGAGAAGTACTTGCTCAATAAGTAACCGTGATCCTGAGTAAATATAGGTTTAGACCTGTTCGCAGCAGGAAGAGTGGAAAGTGTATATGATGTTTCTTATCTTTGTCTGTTTGGCCAAAAGGTTTGTACAGTATAACATGATGTTTTTAACCTTGTAAATTCTAGGACAATGTGCGGTTTGGTGTTAATTTGGATGTTACCAGTTACACTGATGGTGTACGTGAGACACACAATCCTATTGGCAGAGCTTTACCCACGGTTGTATGGGACTACTATAAGGTAAAAATAAAAAATGAATAAAACTGATAAACCACAGAAGTTACTGCTACATCTATTTACAGTTGCTATGTGTCTGATCTCCCTCTTTTGGAGGAGAGTTGCAGCTCCTACCGTGTCTGATCTATATGCTCAGATAAAAATGTCTTTCTCATGGAGCGGATGACCACTATATTGCATAACAGTATGGACTCTTTCAACAGAACATGGAACCCTTGGATATTGTTTGCTGAAAATTTTCATTTATGAGTACATTAGGCCATTGAGTATGCCTGGATTCTTTTTTTCCCTTGATAAGGGACATTTGGGCTACTGGACCTTCCTCCCTCCTCCCCCGACTGAGATCCCCTGAGCCTTGAAATCACTAAATGGTTTCTATATGTGAATCCAGATAATAGAATTAATAGTCATTCCTTGCCAAGATTCTCTCCTTTATCAAACTGCTTTGAGTTATAATGCTCTGTTTTATCCTTCTTGTTACATTTTTGTTCATTAAAGGTAACTGGTCACCCCCTTTGGGCGTTCTAACCTGTGCCCACCATCTGTAACCTGCTGTAACCCCTCTCTATGCCCAGACGTCCCCCTGCATACCTCAGAAATACACACTTGTTCTTTCTCGCCCTGTATGATAATGACTCCTGAAAAGGTCCGGCAGGTCTGCTCTGTGGTTCTGTAGTCCTTACCACCCCCCTGCCTGAAATAACTGCCCCTCCTTTGTATGGATGTTGAGTGACAGGCACTACCCTCGCGCCTGCGCAGTGGGGCGTGTCACCATGCTCCATTGAAGATACACAGTGCCCGAAGTCTTGCGAGATTTGTGAAGTCTCACGCCTGTGTAGTAGGATCCCGCGAGACTTCAGGCACTGCGTCTTCAATGGAGCACAGTGACCCAAACCACTGCGCAAGTGCGAGAGTATTGCCTATCACTCACAACATGCGCGCACACACAGGAGGGGCGGCAGTTTCAAAAGGAAGCGAGGACCACGGAGAGCAGACACACACCCCCCCCCCCCCCATCCCGCCCTGCCACCCGGACCTTTTCAGAAGTTATTACCACACAGTGCAGGAGAGAATGAAAGTGCATTTCTGAGGTATGCAGGTGCACGCCTGGGCATATAGAACGGTTACAAGAACCCCAACTACAGCATGTTACAGCTGGTGGGCACAGTTTAGAATGCCCAAAGGGGGTGATGGGTTACCTTTAATAATTTGTATTGTTTATTATATAATGGAGTTGAATTAAGGGGAAAAAAAACTACAGTATGTAGCGCAGTATATGACATAGCGCTGGAATAAGGGTATAAAACTAGTGATGGATTTGAAACAAAAAAAATTAAAGCATTCTGACATTTACTTGGTTGTGCCCCACAAGTTCAGAGTGCAAACGCAATAAGCAGAATGGTGTAGCACACACATGCTTACTGTAGCCAGTTCACTGCATTATGATCCCCTACCCACTGCAGAGCAGGAAATAGAAAGAATATTGTGCCCTCTTTTCTAGGGAAGAGCAGAGACTCTGCAGTTGCATGGTTATACAGCAGAGAAGACTCCTTCAGGAGGGATAGGGAACAAATTGTTAACGGCCAGATGGGGAAGGAGACTGACTGTATCCAGAGTCATGTCACTAATGTGTGAAACTATATACAGATAACATCAAAGATTCAACAGAACTAAACGGAAAACAGGACTCCAATATCTGATCTAGATACTGAAAAACGATTGAGTTGGCAAATGGCTTCAATTGGTGTAGGAGGTCCGATCTCTTTTTGTAAAAGAATAACAGTCCTAAATATGCCTATTAGAGGCACAGATCCTTTATGATTGGTAGTGTGAAAAGATTAATAAAAAGCTTTCATAGTCCCCATTCTTCATGAGTTCTGCTTTCCAAATATTGTACCTACAATACTAAGCCTGTAAGTTTTATAATGACGTTTCATTATAAAAACCTCAATATAAGCATGCAGAGGCTATGTATTTCTGATGATATAATAATCTGTGTTTTGTCTTAAATCTGCAGAATGGGTGTTCACTGAGGTTATTGAATCCTCAAAGTTTCTCCTCCACAGTGTGGAGCGTGTTGTCTGTGCTACAGGAGCTGTTTGGAACCATGGTTGGTGCAAACACGTATGTATGCTGCTTTTTGCCTCCTGTGTGTCGTTATAGTCAGAGCGAAGATTGGGTTCTTGATCTTACTGAATATTACTGGTTCTTAAGGCCCCGTTACACGGCTCAGCATCGTCCTCAACATCGTTCAAAACTGACTTGTTCTATGATGTTGAAACGACATTGTTATTGCATCGTTGCATGTAACCAAACGATTCAACTACGATAATTAGTCAAGTTCACGTTGACAGGTTTATGAACATGTTCAAAAACCTGACAACTTCAACTCAACCAACCTGCTGCATCATACTGTGTGACACTGCGATAACTATGTTGTGGACGACTTCGCCATTCACATCAATGAGCAGGGATCGTTTGCGGGGTTTGCGAACGATCCCTGCTCACAACATTGTTGGTGAGTTGTCCATGATATCTAGACGTGTGACATCTCACCAGGGATGTTGTATGGATCTCAAAAACGACCGCGCATCCACGAGATCGCAGCCAACATTGTTACATCGTCCCATGTAACGGGGCCTTTAATGAGACAACCAATTTCACTTTGGAACCTCCTTGGTGATTTGCTGTTTGCCATGGGTCCACCTCATGGCACAATGTTACATAGTGTCTCTATTGTTTTTATGGTGACTATATATATATTGTATAGCATGTAGATAAGTTCTATAGAGAACATATACACACATGAACAAAATTCCTAGAACCCATCTATTAAGGGCAGAGACACACTATGCAAGATGCATGTGAGATACTTGCATGATACTCGCATGGCTCACCTGGAACAACACTTGCCTCTCTGGAGTGTGGAGCTACAGAGAAACACAAGCAGCTCCACAGTCCTGTCCAGAGAGGCAGGGGCCGTTCGGGTGAGTCATGCGAGACTCATGCGAGTATCTTGCATACATCTCGCATAGTGTGCCCTCTGCCCTAAAGTAAGAAAAACCCACAATGATCACTGAAATAACTTGATATTGGCACAAATAACTTTCAATTTAAATTGACCTAATAGCAACTAATGAAAATCAGACATTTGCTTTTGAATAGTTCATCAACAGAAACATGTAAAAAAGAAACTAATTAAAATGGCCTGGACAAAAATGATGGTACCCCTAGTAAAGATTGAAAATAATTAGACCATAGTGACTTGTTAAACTAAGATGTATGCTGTAATAAGCATCACAGGGGTCTACAAACTTGTAAATCAACCAGTCTGTCTAGTTGAAGGGTGAAAAGTAGTCCATGTGCTGTTTGGTATCTTGGTATTTACTGCCCTGAACATGGACCAATGAAAGTGTAGGAGAGAGATGTCTCAAGAGAATAGAAAGAAATGTATAGACAAAACTGTTAATGGTAGCCCATATTGTATAGACGTTTAAGATCTATGGGAAAATTGATGACAAATAGAATAGACGGGAAATACTAATGGTAACCAATGAGCTCAGAACAACTTCCAACGATATTAGAGGTGGACTCCAAGGTCAAAGTACATCAGTGAGTGATTGTATCATCCATTGCTATCTTGGCCAAAAACTGGAAGACGGGGGAGGGGGAATAAAAATGGCCATGGTTTTAAGGGGATAAATGTTTCTGTTTAACTACAATTGAACAGCAATGTCGGGATTGAATTAGTTGGTTTTTAGTACATTTTAAATTGAAAATGACTGTCACGTTTTTTTCAGTGATCATTGTGGATTTTCTTAATTTTACAGAAGGGTACCAACAAGTTTTAACATGTACAGCGGGTGAAAGAAGCTTGAACGTGTCTTCAATTTTCTAGGTACATATGTATATTACTAAAGGTGCTATTGAAATTAATTTCTCACCATAGATGCCCAAATATTTAGTGATGTGTAATAATGAGAACTGACACTGGGAAAAAGTATTGTACATTCTTAAACTTTTGTAATACTTCGCACAAAAGCCTTTGTAGTTGATATAGCTTCAAGACACCTGCTGTATGGAGAAACTAGCCACATGCATTGCTCGGGTGAATTTTGGACCATTCTTCCAAACAAACACTCATCAAATCCTGAAGGTTTCTTCTACTGAATTTCCTGCTGGATTCAGGTCATGTTACTGGCTGGGCCATTGTAGCAGCTCTGTTTTTTTTCGATGAATCCAGTTGAGCGTTTCCTTGGCTGTGTGTTTGGATCATTATCTTGCTGAAATGTCTACCCTTGTTTCATCTTCAACATCCTGGTAGATGGCAGCAAGAATGTCTCTGTACATTTGTCCATTCACCCCCCTTCAATTATACTGAAGTTTGCCAGTACCATATGTTGAAAACAGCCCCACACCATGATATTGCCACCAAACTTCACGGTTGGTATGTTGTATTTCCTTGTCGTCCAAAATCTGGGAGACCCTGACATTGGGTGTTAAATGCTGCCCCCTGGAGGTCACACCAATTATAGGAGAGATTTTTCTCCTCCTTCTCCTCTGCAGCATATACGCCCCCTGCAGGAATACTGTCAGTTTGTAATTTGGTGTCGTTGGAGGCACATCTCCACACTGAAGCTCCTGCTACAGATGAAGCTTAGGGGACCATCGAGGTCCCCCGGCATGGGCCTTCGGCCCCATATGCCGTGCTCCCTCACCATACCCTTTCAAAGGGCCTCTGGTGAGGTGGGAGCCGACCGAGGGGTTCACAGTTCTGTTCCCCTGGCCTATAACAGCATGTCGACTGGTCACCTTTCGGTCACAGGTGATTGATGCAGGCTCTACCACAGGTACCGAGCTGGTCCCCCATCTTCTCCCCTTCTGAGGACCCAGGTATGTGCCGGCACATGGGGGGGCCCCCGCATCTTCAGCAGCGAGCCGGGTCCAGACCGACCGCGCTATCCCTGCAACCAGCCCCCGGGTTTGACACAAGCCCAGAGATTCCCCTCCCTGCCTGTTTCGTACAGCAGGGGGACGGGGCACAGGGCGCATGGTAGCGGGCACGCTTCTGGCACATCAGCTGTGTTTTTTTACAACTACGCGCCGGACCCCTCACGCAGGCCGGCCGCGGCATTTTCCTACTTTAGTCCCCGGCTTCGCCGGAGGCCTAGGCCACGATTCCGCCCCCTGCATGTCTATCATCAGCAGGGGGGGGACTTTGCTCTCACTCCCTCCAGCACACACACGGATCCCTAGTAGGGTTTGGTCTCTGGCCTCTCCCCTCCTGTGTACATGATATGGGGCCACAGTTCCCGCTTTTTTGCGGGCCCTCCCCTTTTCTGACTCCCCCCTCTCTCTCTGCAGGGGCCATTTTGGCCTCAATCTTTGCAGATTCTGCAGCTCATCTCACAGCTGCTGCTCTGGGAGACTCAGACTTGGGGACCTGGACTCACTTCCATTGGATAAGCGGTAAGCCACACCATTGGTGTGGATTCTCCTCTGTGGCACCCCCCTTCAGTTAGTCTGTTTTTGGTAGTCATGACCCAAATCTGTGTACTTGCTATGTGTGCTTCTAAGAGCAAGGGTAAGTCCCACAGGGCTCCGAAATTTTATGCAACTTGCACTGTGTGCAAAGTCACTTTGCCTGGGCAGAGTGTCAGTCCCCTCTGCACTGCCTGTGAGCAGCATGGGTCCCTGGATAGCCACGAAACCCGGCCCCAGGTGAATGCCCCTTCCCTCCTCTGGGGATCAGGCGTTCCTCCCCCGGTCTTAACACCAGCTCCTCAGTGGACTGACGTATTATCTCAGTCATTGTCCGATTCAGTGGCCCTGGCAGTATCGCGAGCTATGTCGCAATCTGTAGCCTCCATGACTAGATCCATCATTCAGGCCATTAACCAGGACCCTGACCAGGACATGGACGGTTCCTCTTCGGTCCCGGGTCCTTCCCTTTCGGCAAGGCGTAACAGGGCCACTCCGTCTCTTGGAGGTCCCAGTTCCAAAAAACGCCGCCGAGAACTTTCCCCCTCCTCGCCCAGATCCCAGTCAAGGGAGCCTCTGGAGGAGGGTGAGGAAGAGGACCTTCTGCCTCTGGCTCAGAGTCAGAACGGACGGCCTCTGAATCTGTCCCTGAAGGGGACACTTTGGCTGACAACATTGTCTCCATAATCAATAACATCCTAGACCTGCCTGCTCCTGACACACAGTTCTGAGCAGCGAGCCAAGGTCTCACTCAGGGATCCTAAGAGACCTGCAGCATCTTCTCTGATCATCCCGACTTCACAGACACGGTGCAAAAGCCCAAGGCATGCCCGGCAAAACGTTTCCTGCCGAAAAACCACGGATCCCAAGTATCCATTTGCCCCGTCAGTACTTTCTAGCTGGTCGCAACCCCTAAGGTTGACCCGGCCGTAGCCAGATTGGCTACCAGAACCACAATTTCCATCGCCGACAGCTCCTCTTTGAAAGACTCGGCTGACCGTCAGATTGAACTTTTAACCAAGTCAATCTATGACGCAGTTGGCGCTGCGTTCCCTCCTGCCTTTGCTGCCTGGTCCCTTAAGGCCCTTTCTGCATTTACAGACGCAGTTCATTCCATGACCTGCGAGAAAGTTCCTGAGGCGTCTCCCCTCCTAGAACAAATGGCCATGGTATCGAAATATGCTCTCAACGCTGTGCTTGACTCAGCCAGACGTTCAGCAGTGGCAGCCGCCAATTCCCTCTCCATTCGGAGAATTCTCTGGCTCCGGGATTGGAAGGGTGATGCTTCTTCCAAGAAGCATCTTACAGGGATTCCCTGTACCGGGGATCGTCTCTTGGGGAACGTCTGGACGAAACTTATCAAGGACACAACAGGAGGCAAAAGTACTCTCCTGCCCCAACAAAAGGGAAACAAACCTGCGCAGCAAAAATCTGCCAGGTTTCGTTCCTTCCATTCCTTTCGTTCCCCTGACTGGTCCTCCAGACAATCCTCCTCTACCAACAGGACATTTCGTTCTGACAAGTCCCAGCCTCCCGAGGCCAGGGTTCCTCCTGGCGTTCTCGCCAGCAAAAGTCCTCTAGTCAGAAGCCGTCCAAGGACTGCCTCTGCATGACTCGCACGGATCCAACTCCGCACCTCAAGTCGGGGGCAGACTGTCCAGTTCTGGGACATCTGGCTTTCGACGTCTTAGACCAATGGGTGCGAGACATTTGTCTCTCATTGCTACTTCATAGAACTGAACTCAGTCCCTCTCAAGCCGTTTCTTCATGACTTTCCCCCCCCCTCCAGCCAAGGTCCACGCCTTTCACCAAGCGCTGGAGGCTCTGAAGCGGGAAGGAGTCATCATCCCCGTTCCCCAAAGGAAACGGTTTCAGGGATTTTACTCAAATCTCTTCATTGTGCCCAAAAGGACGGGTCCGTTCGCCCCGTCCTGGACCTAAAGCTCCTAACAAGCACGTCAAAGTGAGACATTTTCGCATGGAATCACTGCGCTCAGTGATAGCCTCGATGTCTCAAGGGGAATTCTTAGCATCCATAGACCTCAAGGATGCATACGTACACATCCCCTCGCCCCAGCTCACCAAGGTTCCTGCGCTTTGCGATTGGGGCGATCATTTCCAGTTCGTGGCCCTCCCCTTCGGCTTGGCCACGGCCCCACGAGTATTCACCAAAGTGATTGCATCAGTGGTTCCATTCTTCACTCTCAGGGGCTGTTGGTCATCCTTATCTAGACGACCTTCTGGTCAAGGCTCCCTCGCATCAGGAATGCCGGCAAGCTGTTTCCACGACTCTGTCGACTCTCGAGGTTTGGCTAGATTGTCAACCTTCCGAAGCCTGTCCTCGTGCCCACCCAGAGCCTCGTGTATCTGGGCATGCAATTCGACACTCGAGCAGCTCTAGTGCGACTGCCTCACGAGAAGACCGTCTCACTCCAAGCAGGAGTTCGCTCCATCTTCTTTCCTCGCTCGTTCTCCATCAGGCATCTAATGCAGGTCCTGGGAAAAAATGGTGGCTTCAATCGAAGCAGTCCATTCGCACAACTCCATCTGCGTCCCCTTCAGCTGCAGATCCTTCGTGTCTGGGACAAGAATCCGAGGACCTTAGACCACAAGATCTCCCTGTCCCCCCAAACGAGGGAATCTCTCCAGTGGTGGCTGGCATATCCGTCCCTGTCTCAAGTGGGGATCCCTTATCCCGCCGTCATGGTCGGTGGTCACCACGGACGCCAGCCTCTCGGGCTGGGGAGCGGTGTTCCTTCACCACAGGGCTCAGGGTACATGGTCTCCGGCGGAGTCCTCCCTTCCCATCAACAGTCTGGAAATCAGAGCGGCTTATCTGGCACTTCTGGCGTTTCAGTCTCTCCTGAGCGGCCGCCAGGTGAGGATCCAATCAGACAACGCGACGGCCGTCGTTTACATCAATCATCAGGGAGGCACTCGCAGCACCCTGGCGATGCTGGAGGTCCAAAAGATCTATCATGGGCGGAGGCCACAGGCTCCTCCATCTCCGCGGTCCACATTCCAGGTGTGGACAACTGGGAAGCGGACTATCTCAGCCGTCAAGGCATGGACATCGGGCGAATGGTTTCTCAACCCGGAAGTGTTCCAAGCCTTTTTGCAGGGCGGTGGGGGACTCCGGATGTCGACTTGATGGCGTCATTCCTCAACAACAAGGTTCCGGCCTTCATAGCCAGGGCTCACGACCACAGGGCTCTGGCAGCGGACGCACTGGTCCAGGATTGGTCTCAGTTTCGGCTGCCATACGTGTTTCCACCTCTGGCCCTGTTACCTCGGGTGATCCGCAAGATACGGGCGGAATGTCACCGTGTGATTCTAATCGCGCCCAATTGGCCCCGGAGAGCCTGGTTCCCGGAACTACTCCAACTCGCCGACGGCGAACTTGGAGTCTGCCAGATCGTCCCAGACCTTCTCTCTAAGGTCCAATTCTTCCACCACAATTTGCGGCACTCAGGTTGACTGTTTGGCCCTTGAATCCTGGGTCCTGACACAATCGGGTCTTCCCCAGGAAGTTCAGGACACCATGAAACAGGCTCATAAGCCTGCCCGCTGAAGATTTATCACCGGACATGGAGAATTTTTCTCCTGGTGTTTGCGAAAGGCCACTCCCGTGGCCCTTCTCCTTGCCGATGTTACTCTTGTTTCTTCAGTCGGGTCTAGACACTGGTCTTGCTCTGAGCTCCTTGAAAGGACAGATTTCAGCTCTTTCTGTCCTTTTTTTTCCAAAAAGCTGGCTAGGATGGCACAGATTCGCACATTTATGCAAGGGGGGGCCCACATAGTCCACCTACAAGGTCCTCTAGAACCGTGGGATCTCAATTTGGTTCTCTCGGCCCTTCAGAAGCCTCCATTTGAACCTCTCGCAGATATTCGCTTGTCCACCCTTTCAAAAGGTGGCATTTTTGGTTGCTATTACCTCGCTTCGGCGGGTGTCAGATTTGGCGGCACTGTCATGCAAGTCCCCATTCTTGGTGGTAATCAGGACAAAGTTGTCCTGCGTCCAGTCCCTTACTTTCTCCCAAAGGTGGTCTATCCTTTCCACCTCAACCAGGATATCTCTCTTCCGTCTTTTTGCCCAAACCCGATTCACAGGTTTGAAAAGGCCCTCACAACTTGGACTTGGTCAGGGCTCTGGAGTGTATTTGTCTCGCACAGCTCTCTGCGTCGAACTGACACTCTTTATTCTCCGGCCTGACGCGGTAAGGGCTCTTCCGCCTCCAAGGCCACAATTGCCCGTTGCATCAGGGACGGCCATATTAGAGGCCTATTCGGCCTCGCACACGTCGCCCCCGGCGGGTCTCAAGGCGCATTCCCCAGGGCCGTGGGCGCTTCTTAGGCTTTGCGGCACCAAGCCTCGCCCAAAAAGGTGTGTCAGGCAGCCACTTGGTTAAGCCTACACACATTTTCAAAATTACCAGGTACATGTTCATGCCTCATCGGATGAGGTCTGGGCAGACGCGTTCTCCAGACGGCTGTGGCCACCTGTAAATGTTGAGTTGCCTTTTTGGGTGCAGTGGTTTTTTTTTCCCCCCCAGGGACTGCTTTTGGGACGTCCCAATGTCAGGGTCTCCCAGATTTTGGACGTCAAGGAAAAAGAGAATTTTTTTTACTTACCCTAAATTCTTTTTCCTTTAGTCCTCACACCTTTTGCCCTACGGGCGTACCTACGTCTTGTTTCAGCACATAGTCTCACTGTTTGGGGCCCTTGTTCTGGCCTTATGCTTTTCCTGTTCGGCCCGGTTGGCCGGGATTTGTTTTACAGTGCAATGTTTTCCTCCTACTGCTTATATACCAAAACTGACAGTATTCTGCAGGGGCGTATATGCTGCAGAGGAGAAGGAGGAGAAAATCTCTCCTATAATTGGTGTAACCTCCAGGGGCAGCATATAAAAACCACATGTCAGGGTCTCCCAGATTTGAGGACTAAAAGAAAAAGAATTTACGGTAAGTAAACAAAATTCTCTTTTTGGGGTGGATAAGCAGTGCCTTTTGGCCTCCAGATATGGTGTGTTTTATGGCATTTAAAAAGTTCAATTTTGGTCTCGTCTGTCTAGACAATATTCTCCCAGTACTTCACAGGTTGTCTAAATGTTGTGGAGCACACTTTAAATCAGGGGCGGGGAACCATTTTTCCGCCGAGGGCCATTTGGAAAATTTTACAACCCTTTGGGGGCCATACAAAATTATCAACTTTAAAATGACCCGCTATTTTGGTTAAACAATCAACTCACCCCTACTGTGGAGGCTGGGGCTGCTTCTCTTTGGTGTCGGTGATATTGATCATGTTGCTTCTGAACTGCTTTTCCGGTTTGCTAGACCTCTAGAAATCACAGAAGAAGCTGGGAACATATACCTCACTGAGGTGGGGCATAGAGATCACTGGAGAGTGAATTTAAAGTGCAGCCCGTTGATTAAAAGCATCTGCCAGCTTGAGCTCTGCGATTCCCGG
>JARQOC010000001.1:500204581-500237355 GCA_033576535.1 Allobates femoralis | reverse complement strand
AAAAAATTCTTGTTTTTTGTTGGCATGTACACATGATTTTTGCTGCTAATTTTGCAAAAAAAAAAGGGTGTCCCATTTGATTCGATTCCCAAAAACTATCTTATCTGCGCCTTTTTCCCCCCTTCTCTGAAAATTTCCATACACCCAAGAAGACTCCTTTAGAAAAGTAAATGCCATTTTCAATGTCCTTTTATTCTTTACGTTAGTCTTTTATGTTCTTTTTAAAAGTTAACTTCTTATTGTTTTTAAAGTTTTAAAAAGGGAACCTAAACTCCAAAAAATTTAGCCCCCAGTCTTTTAAAGCCCTGCCCCTTGAAATCATTCCTAGACATTTATAGCCTTTCCCTTTGTGCAAAAAAAAGTGTATTTGTAAAGTTCATAAAAGTGACTTTTTTACCGGGCACCCACTGCGGCTTCCCCGATTTTGAGGACCACAAGAGGCGTTGCCTTGTGCTTTTTCCCCCGCTGTCTGCACGCTAATTATTACGCCCCAAGGGGCCGTGCAAATTTCAGCAGAGAGCCCCCCCGCGCCCCACATTACAGGGGCGGTATAGCCAAAAAAACGCATCTTTTTCTGGTCATCATAATGGGAGCCCCCAAAAATGGGGTTTAGGGCACTGCCCTCCAGGTCACACTAGGTACTACAAGTTTTGTAGACCCCCCGCCTCCTCCGTTTAAAAACCCCTACCGCGGGGAACATCCTCAGTTTTAAACTTAGGGGCTCGGAGGATCACGCTTTGCTTGCACTTCACTGCATTTTCACAGCTTACGTGGGTGGGGCTGAAGACAAGGTAAAAAGGTTCCAGTCCGGGGCCTGCGACAGCCTCCCCGCTCACCCCCTTTTGGAAACACGGGAGGTGGAGGTACCGGAGGGGCCCAGGGCCTGGACACTTTGGGGTTCCCCCCGGTACCTGTTGCGCCCTTTCCATCCCTCTCTGGGGGGGGTCTTGGGGAGTGGGAGAAAGGGGGCCTTGCACAGCTCCGCCCCGTCCGAGGGCCTCCCAAAAAAATGCTTACAGACCGGGCTGGAGCCACCCCCGTCCGGGGGCCCCCCCTAAATGGTGCTTTCACTCCGGACTGGTGCTGCACCCCCGTCCGAGGGCCTCCCTAAATTTTGCTTACCCGACCGGGCCGGCACTGAGGCACTCTGTGTCTCCTGTGTGCCTGGGGGGGAGTGTCTGTCACTTTATGTGGCCTGACACCAGACCGCCCCGTTACCCTCGGGTCCGCGGTTCTGCGGGTGTACCCTGTGCGGGGTCACCCTGGGTGACCGCCCTGTGGGGTCACAGGGGGTGAGGCCGTGGGGTGCGGGTGTTTGTTTGTACATGCAGTCTGTGTATAACTTTTTTTTCAAATTTTTCCCCCCCGCTGCGGGCCCCCGGCTCCCCCATGCTGAGGCTGCTTTTGGGGGATGGGAAAGGGAGCCCGTGCGGTGACGTTTATCGATTTGGGGGTGTGTGTTTTTTTTTCCCGCGTGTCTTCGGCGCCGCCGACATGAAAAACCCCCTTTAAAACCCCCACTTCCCGGTTGGGATTTGTATGCAGCGTGCGCCCCGCACTCCGAAGGGGGGGACCGGAAACCGTCGCGGGGGTCACCCCACACCAAAACCGCTTCCTCCCTAAACCCCTTTTCTGCGGCGGTAAGCCACCGGGAAATTTCCCGGTTTTTTTGTCCCGCAATTTTTGGGTTATCTTCCCCTACTGTGGCGATGTCCTCCCGGGAAGCGTGCTGCTAGGGCGGCAGAGACCACCATTACCTGTGCTACATGCAATGGAACACTGGTGGAGGGGTCCTGCAATAACTGCGGACGCCCAGAGGCCCGGGCTGGCACTGCTGAGTCAGCAGCTCCGGTGCTATACCCTGAGGTTCAGGTGATCTCAGGGCCATGGGAGACTCAGAATAAGATCAATGAATCTCTGTTGTCTCAGCTGTCCTCCATGTCGCAATCCCTGGAGGCACTTAATAGGAGGCTGGATAGCCCAGCTACTCCGTCCAGTTACCCCCGGGTGTCTCCCTCTTCTGCTGTGAGACCCCTTAAGCGGGCTCGTCGTGAGGAGTCACCCGAGCTCCAGGCTCTCTCTGAGGAGGAGCGTTCCTCTGATGGTGAGGACGATGATGGGGGTTCAAATTTCGGGTCTGTGTCTATATCTGAACCACCAGACGGGGTGGAGGATCTGGTGTCCTCTATCAACGAGACCTTACGTCTCGTGACACCCCCTGAGGAGGTGACGGTGCACCCGAAGGAGGTCTATCAATGGCTGCGGCCAGAGGCTAGACCAAGTGGTTCCTTCATGGACCACACGAATTTTGGAAGGGTGGTTAGAGCTCCCAGGTTACATCCTGGGCGGCGCTATGTCCGTAAACCCAAGGACAATCGATTCCCCTTCCCCCAGGAGGTGCTTCAGGAGTGGTCGCAGTCCCCGAAGGTGGACGCTTCCATGACCAGGATTGCTGCACGCTCCCTTTTCTCTGCCTCTGATAGCTCCTCACTGAAGGATGCGACGGATAGACAGGTCGAGCAGCTCGCCAAGTCTTCCTATGAGGCTGTGGGGTCTTCATTTGCCCCTAATTTTGCCACGGTCTGGACCTTACAAGCGATTACTACCTGCTTGGATGGTATCTCTGACCTGGCAAGATCCAGTCCAGAGGTCCTAGCACTTACCGAAAGGGCAAGGGCCTATGCGGACTACGCCAGGACGGCGACTCTGGAAACTGCCACTCGCTCAGCTGTGGCTTCGGCCAATGCTATAGCGATCCGCAGGTTGTTGTGGCTGCGTCTTTGGGACTCAGATGCCACATCCAAGAAGATTTTGCAGAATCTTCCGTTTGCTGGTGACAGGCTTTTTGGCACCGAACTGGACAAGCTGATAAAGGATTCTGCTGAGTCTAAGATACCGCAGAATAAGCCTAAGCCACGGTATACCGTTAAAAGGAACCCTAAACAGTGGTCCTTTCGTTCCAGCTCGCAGTCATCAGCACCGTCCGCTCGCACGGACCGAGGGGGAAAGCCCGCTTCCCAGTGGCGCTCTAAGAGTCGTCCAAAGAAGCCGGCGGGGGCGGCAGCTGCCACCCCCAAACCCGCCTCTACATGACTCGCTCTCTCATCCTGCCTCCCCACAGGTGGGGGGCCGCTTGTCTCGCTTTCAGGACAAGTGGCTACTTCACGTTCAAGATCAGTGGGTTCGAGACGTGATCTCGCGAGGGTACAGGATAGAGCTGACGTCAAAGCCGATATCCCGATTCCATCGGTCGGGTCCCATCACCAGAAAAGGCTCAGGCTTTTTACCAGGTGTTGGAGGGTCTCCGCAGAGACGGAGTAGTGGTCCCGGTGCCTTCCGGAGAGAGGTTCAGGGGTTTTTACTCCAACCTCTTTATCGTCCCGAAGAAGGACGGATCCTTCTGCCCAGTACTGGACCTGAAGTTGTTCAACCATCACGTGTTGGTTCGGAAGTTCCGTATGGAATCACTGCGCTCCGTGATCGCAGCTGTGTCACAGGGGGACTTCCTAGCGTCCATAGATATCAGAGACGCTTACCTTCACGTACCCATTGCACCGGCTCATCAGCGCTGGTTGCGATTCGCAGTGGGGGAAGAACACTTCCAATTTGTGGCGCTGCCGTTCGGGTTGGCCTCGGCACCGCGGGTGTTCACAAAAGTGATGGCCTCCATGATGGCTCTCCTGCACATGCAGGGACATGCCGTCATTCCCTATTTAGACGACCTGCTGGTCAGGGCGCCATCAGAACACCTCTGTCAAGAGAGCCTGGATGTGACCATGCGGTCTCTGGAACAGTTCGGTTGGCTCCTCAATATTCAGAAGTCAACGCTAGTTCCGACCCAGTCTTTGACATATCTGGGCATGGACTTCAACACAGCCTCAGCCCTGGTGTCTCTGCCACGAGTCAAACAGATGGCGATCCAATCAGGAGTACAAGCAGTCCTCCTGTCACCACAATCATCCCTACGGGTGTTGATGAAGCTGGTGGGGCGCATGGTGGCAGCAATAGAGGCGGTGCCGTTCGCACAATTTCGCCTCCGTCCTCTTCAGCTGGAGATTCTCCGCAGGTGGGACAAGAGGACGATCTCTCTGAATCGGCTGGTGACCCTTTCCCTACCGACCAGGGATTCCCTGCAGTGGTGGCTACAGCCACATCACTTGTCTCGGGGCCGGTCCTTCATCAAGCCGTCATGGTTAGTGGTGACCACCGACGCCAGTCTGAAGGGCTGGGGGGCGGTGTTCTTGCACCACAGGGCCCAAGGCCTCTGGACTCAGTCGGAGTCGGCGTTGCAGATCAACGTACTGGAGATCAAGGCGGTCTATCTGGCACTCCTGGCTTTTCAGAGATTCCTCTCAGGACAACCCATTCGGGTTCAGTCCGACAATGCGACGGCCGTCGCTTATATAAATCATCAAGGAGGAACCAGGAGTGCAGAGGCTCTGGCCGAAGTCCACCGCATCCTATCCTGGACGGAGGACAACAACTGCCTGATCTCCGCAGTTCACATCCCAGGGGTCGAAAACTGGGAGGCCGACTATCTGAGCCGACAGGGGATGGACGCCGGAGAGTGGTCTCTTCATCCAGACGTCTTCCAGGACATCTGCAGCAGATGGGGCACTCCGGACGTGGATCTGATGGCCTCACGGCTGAATCATCAGGTTCCGCAATACATGGCGAGGTCATGGGACCCCCAGTCTCTGGGAGCGGACGCCCTGATCTTGACTTGGTCCAGATTCCATCTACCATATGTGTACCCGCCTCTGGCTCTGATTCCCAGGGTGCTGTGGAAAATCAGGTCGGAGTGCAGCGTAGCCATTCTAGTGGCTCCAGACTGGCCCAGGAGGTCCTGGTATCCGGACCTGTGGCAACTGTCAGGCGGACACAGGTGGGCTCTTCCAGAACGCGCAGATTTACTCGCGCAAGGCCCATTCTTCCACCTCAATTCCAGGGCCCTCAGATTGACTGCATGGCTCTTGAGGCCTGGCTGCTGACATCCAGGGGTTTCTCCCCTACGGTGGTTGCCACTATGAATCGGGCTAGGAAGCCAGTTTCCAGGAAGATGTACCACAGAACGTGGAAAATCTTTTTTACTTGGTGTGCCTCTGGCGGACGGTCTGCGTGGCCCTTGTCCATCCCGACGTTGTTGGCTTTCCTACAGTCGGGTTTGGAATTGGGATTATCCCTTGGCTCTTTGAAAGGTCAAGTATCAGCACTTTCTGTGCTGTTTGACAGGCGATTGGCGCTCCTCCCGAAGGTCCGTCAATTTCTGCAGGGGTGTCACGGATGGTTCCGCCCTACAAGAGACCTCTAGACCCTTGGGACCTTAACATGGTCCTGGCGGCATTGCAGAAACCGCCGTTTGAGCCTCTGAGGGAGGTTTCTCTATCTCGTCTATCCCAGAAAGTGACCTTTCTGGTGGCGATTACATCTCTGAGGAGGGTCTCAGAATTGGCTGCACTATCGTGCTAGTCACCCTTTCTGGTGGTTCACCAAGACAAGGTGGTGTTGCGTCCACGGCCAGAATTCTTGCCGAAGGTGGTTTCAACTTTCCACCTGAACCAGGAGATTGTTCTCCCATCATTTTGCCCCGCTCCCGTTCATCAGGTTGAACGCGACCTCCATACTCTGGATCTCGTGAGAGCTATACGCATTTATGTGTCTAGGACCGCCTCCTTTAGGAGTTCGGATTCCTTATTTGTTCTTACGACAGGTCGCTGTAAGGGGTCCGCGGCGTCGAAGTCGACATTGGCCAGATGGATTAAGGCTTCCATCCAGGAGGCTTACCGGACTTCTGGTTTGCCTCTCCCGGTGGGATTGAAGGCTCACTCTACCAGAGCCGTAGGTGCCTCCTGGGCTTTGCGACATAGAGCGTCTGCTCTACAGGTGTGTCAGGCGGCCACTTGGTCCAGCCTGCACACTTTCTCTAAGCACTATATGGTGCATGCCCATGCCTCTGCGGATGCAAGTTTGGGCAGGTGGGTTCTCCAGGCGGCGGTTGCCCACCTTTAAAAGGGAACCATGTGTTATCCGTCTTGTTGAGGAACTCTTCCCGCCCTGGGGTATTGCTTTAGGACATCCCCATTGTCTGGGTCTCCCATTATGATGACCAGAAAAAAGAGAATTTTGTTTACGTACCGTAAATTCTTTTTTCTTTAATCATCAATGGGAGACCCAGCACCCACCCAGTTGTTCCTTTGCATGTTTTGCATTTGCTCTGTTCTCTGTTGAGACAGTGTTTGCCGGGTTGTTGAACCGTTTGTGCACGGCATTCTTCCGATGTTTCGGGTGTGCTTTATTTCCTCCTCGCAGCTTGTAGACCAAACTGAGGATGTTCCCTGCGGTAGGGGTTTATAAGCGGAGGAGGCGGTGTCTACAAACTTGTAGTACCTAGTGTGACCTCCGGAGGGCAGTGCCCTAAACCCCATTGTCTGGGTCTCCCATTGATGATTAAAGAAAAAAGAATTTACGGTACGTAAACAAAATTCTCTTTATCCGGCTATACTGACCTCCGTACACCCAGATCTTGCGACGTGCATCTAAAACAAATTAAATTGGATTTGCATTGATTCCTATGGATAAAATTGCCTTGGTTTTTGTCGCTTTCGGCAGATTGTTTTCAGACGGATTATCGATGAAAACTGAGCTATGGCTGTATATATTATCAGAGGACTCTGCACCTGTCTCCTCAAAAACTGATCTTTCAATCTCAATTGAGTTGGGAGTTGACAGTTGGTGCTGAATGGCTTCTTTGGAGAGTAGCTTGAGGCCCACACTAAATCTATGATAGAAAAAATGTGGATGTGTAACTGTCATCTTAAGAGAACTTGTAGAATATCTTTGTCGGACTCCATCTCCTTCCCACCTTCTCCATACAATCCTTTAACCATAAACGGTCATCTCCTAAATCATTAATGCTTAATTCTGTCTTATAAATTTTATGCCTGAATTGAAATTAAAAAATCCATCCAGGAGGAGAATGAAGTAGATTTTTCTAAAAAGGAAAAATTACAAAATAACTCATTTTTATGTGTATTATTAATTATGAAGAAATAATTGAAACAACGGGGTATTGTCTAGTAGGGGGTGTAAGGAATAAGCAATATTCCAATAGCAGCGATATTGTTCAGATGCTACCATATCTCACTCCAATGAGATAGCTTTTGGTCTGAGACCAGTCATCTCTGGGAAGGGGAGTATGTTTTTCAACCTGAGCAAACACCAAATAATCACACAATAGATCTCCTATGAAATGGAGATTAGGGGACAATGAAATCTGCCTGCCATTATACAAAAGGATGAACATCTGGAGATTTCCCAGCTAGGTATGAGAATGAATTTCCTTCTATCTGCGGACTCAATAGCAGAGTCAATTATAACCTAGACAGGTCGGAGACCAAGAATAACTTTTAATATCTCATAAGCTGTCACTCCTATGAAAATGTCAAGCATAAATATCGCATCCAGACATTTAGACGATCCTAGCACATATTTTTTTTTTATAAGCGTGGGACCTGTGTAGGTACCCTAAACTCGAGATTGGCCAGTGGGCTACTACCAAGAGTAGTCATGTGTCATATCATTGCAAAGCTAAAATCATAACTGAAAATATGAGAGCATTGTCTTTTGCCTATGACATTTCCAGGCATAGTTATGGCCAATAATAACTTATAACTTGTATATCACAGATCTCAACTTAGGGGGGGTGGAGGTATAGGACATCCCAGGGGCAGGTGATGGGTGAGAGATGGGCAGAATAGGGGCAAGCCTCATAATGTATAAAAAATAGCCCATCCCTTCTCCATCTGAGTATTCTTTTGAAGGGCATAGTTTCATCAAAGCCAGAGTGTACCCGGAAACCAGGTTGGCACATGCTGCCCTTGTGTTGTCACCCGCATTAAGGTAACTGATCACATGTGTCTGTAATTCTGTGTGTATCTCATTTCTGTTATTTGCATAACTGACTGTACCATTTGTAATTGTTATAACTGTAAATATTATGTCTAGTGTGCCAATAGGGTGATTAAATATATACATTTAATCTCGAGTTGTCTTTTTATCTTGATCATGCATTCCCACGTCCGTGTGCTCATTTAATGCTACCTGAGTTGATTTTTGACCCGATATAAGCCCGACCACGGACCAGTCTTATATCAAAAGAGGAACTGGTGGCAGGAATTGGTGCTTGGGGTTATTCAGGGCCTCTATCAGGTATGCGGTGGCAGTTATTATACGGGCTTCTGGTTGCAGAAGGCATATATCACACTCACTGAGAGGTGCCTTAGAAAACCAGCACTGACAGGGCAGCTGTAGCCCTTCTTTTATCCTCAGGTAGTTACCTGACTAGCATGAGTTTAACAAGAGGCACTGTAGAGCTGCCAGGTTTGGTTGCAGATTTTCCACAAGGGGTACTTCTTATTGAAGAGACCAACTGGTGTATGGAAATTTGTTTACACTCAATTCTCTATGGAAAGATAATCAAAAACGATAGAAAACTACCTTGAATAATAATAAATTATTTTTATATAGCGTTGACATAATCCGCAGCGCTATACAATTCAGAGGTTCATATACAAACAATCATAAGTAACATAAAAAAAATACAATAATGACAGCAAAATTAATGACGACCCTGCTCGTAAGGCTGGTTTCAAACTAAAGTTTTTCTCTGATCAGGGTTCATCAGGTTTTGTGTGCCCAAAACCAGGAGTGTCTCCAAAACTCAGAACAGGGGTCAATCTTTCAGTTATACTTTTTCTTTGCAAGTTTCACTCCTGGGTTTGGCACACAAAACCTGATGAACCCTGATCAAGGAAAACTGCAGTGTGAAACCAGCCTACGAGATTACAATCTTCAATGAGGTGGTGGTGACAGAGTACAGGTGCTTATTTACAATGATGGCCCAGCCATCTTGAGGAAATGGGATAGATAAAAGCTGCATGGGTGGTCACCAGTCAATCTTTATAGAGCTTTAGGGCCTGGTGGAGTTTGACAGAGTGTTAATGTCAAGAATGATAGTGAATAACCTTTATATAAAGGACTTTGATTGGGAAATGTTATAGGCCGCACTGAAAAGGTGTGTGTTTTTTTTAGGGAGCACCTAAAATTATGTAAATTGTGCATAGTCCTAATTTCTTGGGGTAGAGCATTCCAGAGAATTGGTGCAGCTTGGGAAACTTCTTCGAGCCAGCAGTGGGAGGTTCGGATCAGTGCAGAGGTTAGTCGAAAGTCACTTCTAGAGCGAAGAGAATGGGTGGGGTGATAGACAGAGATGAGAGTATAGAGGTAGGGAGATGCTTCGCTGTGAAGAGTTTTGTGGGTGAGAACAAGCAATTTGAATTGGATCCTATAATGTACGGGCAGCCAGTGCAATGACTGGCACAGAGCGGAAGCATCCAAGTAACGGTTAGACCGATAGATGACCATGGCTGCTGCATTAAGGATGGACTGGTGAGGGAAATATCTAGTGAGGGGGAGGCCAATTAATAAAGAATTACAATAATCAAGGCAGGAGTGGATCAGGGCCACAGTGAGGGTTTTTGTTGTTTCCATGGTGAGATGATCTTCAGGTGCAAATGACAAGAGCAGGCAAGAGATTGACCAATCTTTCCTAAATCTCCTATGTACAAACATACCACCCAGACAGCAAGCCTGCTGCCTAGGTGTTATCGTGGTGCCACACACTGAGAGGGAGATGTCAGATTTAGGGAAATTAGTGGAGGGAGAGAGCAGAAGTTCAGTTTTGGAAAAGTTGAGTTTTAGGTAGAGAGCGGATATGATATTGGAAACTGCGGACAGAGACAGTCACTGGTGTTCATTAGTACGGAAGGGTATGGTCAGGGGATGAAGTGTATAGTTGTATGTCATCAGCATAAAGATACTACTGGAAGCCAAACTTGCTCAAATGAACCATACTAGAGGTGTATGAAAGAGGAAGCCACTCCTCTGTTCTCATATTTTTATAAGCGGTGCTGTCTGATTTTCAAACATTTATGCTGGTCTTTTTTTTTTGTTCTTTTAACAGATGTATTGTAGAAACTGAAAACCTTGAGGAACGGGTGGTTGTTGTGAGCCGAATCATTGAAATCCTACAGGTTTTTCAAGAGCTAAACAATTTTAATGGAGTACTTGAAGTTGTAAGTGCCATGAACTCCTCACCAATTTACAGGCTTGATAACACCTTTGAGGTGAGTGCATATTGCGCTGTTCAGTACGACTCATTTACACGCCGTTATCACATCGTTCTACTACTGAATGCCTACAGTTGTGGCCAAAAGTATTGACACCCCTGCAATTCTGTCAGATAATACTCAGTTTCTTCCTGAAAATGATTGCAATCACAAATTCTTTGGTATTATTATCTTCATTTAATTTGTCTTCAATGAAAAAATACAAAAGAGAATGAAGCAAAAAGCAAAACATTGATCATTTCACACAAAACTCCAAAAATGGGCCAGACAAAAGTATTGGCACCCTCAGCCTAATACTTGGTTGCACAACCTTTAGCCAAAATAACTGCGATCAACTGCTTCCGGTAACCATCAATGAGTTTCTTACAATGCTCTGCTGGAATTTTAGACCATTCTTCTTTGGCAAACTGCTCCAGGTCCCTGATATTTGAAGGGTGCCTTCTCCAAACTGCCATTTTTAGATCTCTCCACAGGCGTTCTATGGGATTCAGGTCTGGACTCATTGCTGGCCACCTTAGAAGTCTCCAGTGCTTTCTCTCAAACCATTTTCTTGTGCTTTTTGAAGTGTGTTTTGGATCATTGTCCTGCTAGAAGACCCATGACCTCTGAGGGAGACCCACCTTTCTCACACTGGGCCCTACATTATGCTGCAAAATTTGTTGGTAGTCTTCAGACGTCATAATGCCATGCACACGGTCAAGCAGTCCAGTGCCAGAGGCAGCAAAGCAACCCCAAAACAACCTCTGCCATGTTTGACTGTAGGGACCATGTTCTTTTCTTTGAATGCCTCTTTTTTCTCCTGTAAACTCTGTTGATGCCTTTGCCCAAAAAGCTCTACTTTTGTCTCATCTGACCAGAGAGCATTCTTCCAAAACGTTTTAGGCTTTCTCAGGTAAGTTTTGGCAAACTCCAGCCTGGCTTTTTTATGTCTCGGGATAAGAAGTGGGGTCTTCCTGGGTAGACACAGGAACATTCAGGTGTTTGGAGATGGACTTGTAGCCTTGAGATTGCTCATGCTTCCTCACAATTTGGTTTCTCAAGTCCTCAGACAGTTCTTTGGTCTTCTTTCTTTTCTCCTTGCTCAATGTGCTACACACAAGGACACAGGACAGAGGTTGAGTCAACTTTAATCCATGTCAACTGGCTGCAAGTGTGATTTAGTTATTGCCAACACCTGTTAGGTGCCACAAGTAAGTTACAGGTGTTGTTAATTACACAAATTAGAGAAGCATCACATGATTTTTCTAACAGTGCCAATCCTTTGTCCACCCCCTTTTTTATGTTTGGTGTGGAATTAGATCCAATTTGCCTTTAGGACAATTCTTTTTGTGATTGTAATCATTTTCAGGAAGAAACTGAGTATTATCTGACAGAATTGCAGGGGTGTCAATACTTTTGGCCACAACTGTATATACAATGCACATTTAGTAGACAACCTCCTCATTATATGGAAGGCACTATTCCGAAATACTCCTTTCTTTAAACTTACTGCTCATGATTCTTTATCTACATTGTTCTACAAAGGCCGGTTTCACACTGCGATTTTGTGGCTGTCCGTGGGATCCGAGTTTTTGCAGGATCCCCTGGACAGCTACGGATCCCTGCAATCGGATGGCAAATAGCCATCCGATTCTATGCAGGATCTGTGTGGATCCTGTGGTCCCCTGTCTCTCCCTGCTCCTGCCTCCTCCATCTTCTTCCCTCCGCCATTCTATTCTGTTCCCCCGCTCCTCTATCCTGATCTAATCCCTATCCTGTCCCCTGTTCTCTTCCCTGTGTGTTTAAAAAAAGAAAAACTCCTCCCGGAGAGAGCCGATCACATGACACGTCACCTGACCGGTTCTGTGACATCACCACAGGCCCTTCTGCCCGATGGTGTCGCATCCTGGGAGCCGGTGACAAGGTGATGTATCCTCCGGGAGAAGTTTTTCTTTTTTTAAACACACAGGGAAGAGAACAGGGAACAGGTTAGGGATTAGATCAGAATAGAGGAGCGGAGGGACAGCATCGAGGACATGAGGGAAGGGAGAGGCAGGGACCACGGAGCCGACATCGTATCTGAGGTGAACTCGGATCCGATGTCCATAGCTCACATTTGTGTGCACTCGGATCAGCACTGATCCGATGCTGTCGATTTGAGTCACGGACACAAAATCGCAGCCGGCTACGATTTTGTTTCAGTGATTAAATGGACATCATTGGATGGTGCCAAAATCGGATGCCAATAGTGGCACATCCGATCCAATTCATTCCCATAGGGCAGTGTGGGAACTCCATTCCTCAAGGGCCGCAAACAGTGCAGGTTTTCAGGATTTCCTTAGAATTGCACAGGGTGTTGGAATCATTACTAGTGCAGGTGATTAAATTATCACGTGTGTAATACTAAGGAAATCCTGAAAACCTGCACTGTTTGTTGCCCTCGAGGACTGGAGTTCCCCACCTCTGCCATAGGGGGACATGGGATCCAATTTCGATCCGAGTGTATCCGTTTTGAAACGGATACAATCAGATGACCGAAAATCGCAATGTGAAAGCAGCCTAACTCTCTCTCTCTTAAATTTAGTGTATGAGTGTAATTGTTAAATAATAACACTTGATTTAATTTTTGTTCCGTAAATCAATATTAAATGTTAAATTAAGGTACTTTGCAGTATATATTTTCAGAGAAATCCACTTTCTCCTCCTGGATTGAACATTCACTCTGAAAATTCTGAATTCGAGAAACCCGGTCATCATTGAATACAGATTTTCCCATTACTGAGAGAGGAGATGATAGTTGGTGCTCATAAATTTGTATGGAGTATAGTAAGCATCCTTTTAGAACTCACAGCACAATGTCTTCTTCTAGCTCCTCTCCCCCCTTCCACCTCATTTCTTGTGTAAGATTCTAAAAGCAACAACTGTCAGCTCCTATCTCATAGGTTGGAAACTTGTCATTACTGAATACAGATTTTATAGCTTTTACCAATGAACTGACAGTAAAAATTCAATCCAGGAGGAGAAAGAAGCCAATTTTTCCGGTGATATTATATTACAAAATTCTTTATCATATGCTATACTAATTTATAAAATTAAATTGATAACTTTAGGTTTCCAAATCTTTTTTTTTTTTTTTTTTTTTTTTTTTTACAGTTTTTGATAGATTTATATTTAATAAAAAGAAAAATACAATTTTTTTTGTTATGCATACACGTTTTTTATGATGCATTTTGCCTGATTTCTTTTTTCCTGGTAATGATTTGCTCATCTTGAAGATCTATAATTCAGTGTATTAGTTATGCAAAAACATTTTGTCTAAAGGTACCGTCAGACGCGGCAATATTGCTAGGCAATTTCAGTGGCAATTTACTGGTTGCAGTGAAATCATGGACACATTGTTCTATCTTGTTGCTGTGTCCAAATGGAACAATGTGTCCATGATTTCACTGCAACCAGCAAATTGCCAGTGAAATTGCTTAGTAATATTGCCGTGTGACGGAATCTTTACACTCACTTGCCTCTGTCTTCACCTTTTATCCAAGTTTGCTCCAAACGATCTTCTGCAATTTGTGTCCTGTTGGCACCTCCAGTGTTTCATGGAGCGGGCTGGAGGTCACAACTCAATGCATCTCTATGGGAGCCCCATTCTGGCTATGAGATGCATTGGGAGCTTGTAATGTAATTTCTGACTTCCAGCTGGTCAGAAATTGCAGTCAGAAAATGGCACTGGAGGACCGGAGTGACCTCAGTAAGAGAGGGGAGAGTATATTACTGGGGGCAGTTTTAAGACTTCTAATGGAAACAGAACGCAGTCCAATACTGAAACAGTTTGTGGCTATTGCATCACACTCCATACCTCTCCATCTGCACACCGTCCAATATCCAATAATATATCCCCACCATATGACAATGTGTACCAAAATGCAGTTTAGTTATACTGTACACATAGGTTAGATAACCGCTTAGGCCGGTTTCACACCACGGTTTATCTGACACAGGACTGTCTGGTGTGAACCAGACAGCCCTGGATCGGATTTCGGCCCCATAGTATTCCTATGGAGCCGGATGGCAGCTATTTGCCATCCGGTTTCCATCTGTCAGGGAGGATCCTGAAGAATTCAGATTTTTCTCCCGGACACAAAAAGTTGCTTGTAGCATTTTTGTGTCCGGGGCAAAAATCGGCACAAATCGGATCCTCCCAGATCCGTAGTGATCCGGCACCCCCTAACATGGGAGTCTATGGCGCTGGATCCGACATAAAATCGGATGCGGCTCCCGGGTGCTGACTGTTGAAGTTTAGCAGCGAGCGCTGCTAAACTTCAGCACCTGGAGCTGTCCCCTGCAGAGATTTCAGGACTGCGGCTAACTCTCCGCTAGCCGCGATCTTGAAATTTCAGCAGCTGCGATCTGCCGACTCCGCAGAAAACAGGATCGGAGGGCATATTTGCCCTCCGTTTCTGTTTGTTCGGGGTTGCCAGGCTCTATACGGTGTTTCCTGCAAAACACCGGACAGAACCTGAACCGCAAGAAACATGGTGTGAAACTGGCCTTAGCCTTCTCATCACTCTAGGGACCTGTGTAAGAAGGATATGCCAAACTTTGTGCATCATAAACCTGCTTCTGTTTGTCTTGGTGTTTCTTCTTCACACTCCTCTCTCCCTCAGGGCAATCTCACAGCTGACCAAACTTCAATCAGCAATCTACTGATATTAAATTTGTAACATATATCGTGATCACTGTTGGTAGGAAATTACAGGAAAAGAAATGCACGATACGTGGATTCTCTTCAGTAACAGGAGTACCCTGCACATTTATTATACTTGGAGAATTCAGTATGAAAACATACATGTATGACCGTACTCTTTGTTGCATGCCTATTTATATCTTGAATCCTGTACGATTTTTAAATGTGCAGGGTACTCTCGTTACTAAAAAGAATCCACGCAGTTGGGGTTAACGATCAGGAGCTTTCTGAAGGAGTTGATCATCTGTGGACAAATGAAATGCACCGCAGCTGAAGAGCATAGCTCAGGGATGGCCATACAGAACTGTGCAGTGTCGGCTGCATCATCTGAAGGACACCATTAAAATTGACTTCCAGGAGAACTGAAGCTGTCCAATGTGTCCTTGTATTTTTCCACCATATGAAAAAGAGTCTTACCATTTTGTACTCATTCTTCCATGTATGTGTTTTAACTCATGAATGTATCTTTTTCTACT
The DNA here is from genome assembly GCA_033576535.1 of Allobates femoralis. Lineage (NCBI taxonomy): Eukaryota > Metazoa > Chordata > Amphibia > Anura > Aromobatidae > Allobates > Allobates femoralis. Next base: position 500,221,969 of record JARQOC010000001.1, on the reverse strand, counting down.
TCTTTTTGTATAGCAAGTTCCTAGTCGCCAGAGGAAGATTCTAGAAGAAGCTCATGAATTGAGTGAAGACCACCAAAAGAAATATTTGGCTAAACTCAGGTCAATTAATCCACCATGTGTGCCTTTCTGCGGTAAGTAGGACCCATCAACTCAGTGAAACTATAATATTGTTTACATAAGTGTCTTTCAAGTAACTATTCACTGGGGGAAGACACAAGATTAAAGGGGTTTTCCAAGAATATTTTTTTTTTTTTTTTTTTAACTTCGGACATTTTATGGAATAAAAAAAAGTAATAAATTGAACTTTACTCACCCAATCACCGTGCCTCTGCCATTGTCCCTAAATTGACAGATACTGCACTTGGCTGCATTTCTTTACATCACTGTGGAACCCAGTGGTTGCTGCAGTACTCCTGTGCTGTATTTCTGAGATCACCCCTGTAACCTGACAACAAGGGTCGGGGTAGTGGGTGAGCGGGAAGCTCAAGTTTGTTGTTTTTAACCTTGGCAAGTCTTAGAGTAAAAAGTCAATAAATTGCATTCGGAAAATTCTTTAAATATTAAACTGGGTACAAGGAGCTTATGAAATACCACTTTTTTTATTTCAGGAATTTATTTGACCAACATCTTAAAAACAGAAGAAGGCAATCCTGACTTTCTGAAGAGGCATGGAAAAGAGCTGGTGAACTTCAGCAAACGGAGGAAAGTGGCTGAAATCACAGGGGAAATCCAACAATACCAAAATCAGCCATACTGTTTACAAGTGGAGGCTGACATCCGGGTAATAAATCCACATTGTTCCTATTTCCACTTGCTAATTATAAATAAGCAAGCATCGGGTAATAATATATATCAAACTGACCTAGGTCAATAATAAGATTCAAATAGCTTGTTTAAAAAATGAATTTCTATTAGAAAAATGTATAAAAACACGTTGCACTATAAACAGACAGATAAAACTTCCTAAATAGGTGCTCCCCACCTGATAAAGGAGGGGGGAGCCCCCTGTAAGGCTACCTTCACATTTGTGTGCAAGCCCCTATCTTTATATTGGGAGCGCACGGTGCTGCGTATTACCGTGCGCACCCATTCACTGCCATATGTGACAAATCACCCAGTCTCGTCCGCACCACGAACTCGACATGTTGCATTTCTGGTGCGGACGAGACTGGGTGATTTGTGCGCAGTCATCCGCCTGCGCACAGATCACATATGGCAGTGAATGGGTGCACACGGTCATACGCAGCACCGGGCGCTCCCATTATAAATATAGGAGCTTGCGGTGCTGCGGTCACATTGCGGATCCCCTCCGCAGAACGCTGCGGAGGGGAACGCAAATGTGAAGGTAGCCTTAGACTGTAATATATAATATCCTCTTTTTACTGATTATAGTAAATAACCCTTTAAAGCGTAACCGACGTTTACATTTTTATTTAATGGTAATGTAGAGCAAGTGATTATAATCAACTTTCACATATAGTTTATTCATGAAATCAGGAGGGAAACCACTAAAATAAAACATTCACAAGATGTCATCAGGCTTTGTGTGTAGCTTATTCTTAGGGTGCAGTCAGACATAACGATCGCTCCAACGATCCCGACAGCGATAACGACCTGCCGGGATCGCTGGAGCATCGTTACCTGATCGCTGGGGAGCTGTCAAACAGGCAGATCCCCCAGCGATCAGCCCTGGAGCCACCTCCCACATCGCTCCTGCTTAGCGCTGCGGCAGCGCTAAGCAAGGAGAACGCAGGTAACTAGGATAAACAGCGCGTATCCAGCATGCGCGCTGCCTGGATACGCGCGTTTATCATAGTTACCAGCGTTCTCCCTGCTTACAGCAGTGCTAAGCAGGAGGACGCTGGTAACCATGGTAAATGCCGGTATCTAGGCAGCGCGCGCTGCCTGGATACCCGGTGTTACCATAGTAACCAGCCCTGTGAGGTCACAGATCGCTGGTGTCTCGCGGTCACACCAGCGTTGCGTGCTGACCAGCGGAAACCAACGATCAAAAAATGACCCGCAGCACTTTGCAACGATCAGCGACCTCACAGCAGGGCCTGATCGCTGCAAAGTGTCACACATAGCGACATCGCTGGGGAGATCGTTGTAACGTCACAGTTACAACGATCTCTCTAACGATATCGTTATGTGTGAACTGGGGCTTTAGTCACCTCTGTCTTCAGGGGGCGTGGCCTAAACTGTGTTCACAATACAGCTGATAAGACTCAAATTATCTCAAGCTGGCACCCTGCTGAGCTCAAACAGCTGCTGTGAGATCTTGTGTGACTTCTGTTTAAATGGCCTCTGCTCTGTGCTCTGTGATAACACCCAGCAGAGCCATGTGAATGGAGGTGTAGGCATGAGGTAATTTGAGAGTCTTATCTCTATTATGAACGCAGTTTAGGTCATGCCCCCTGAAGACCGAGGTGATTAAGAATAATCTTCACACACTGAGGACTTCTTGTGGAAGTTTTGTGAAAGTTGATTATAATCACTTGCTTTACATTACTGTTAAATAAAAATGTACAAAACTGTTACGCTATATAAAGTAGGTAGTAATTTCCTTACAAATAACTGTTTGATCCCATAAGCCCCATATCTCCTCCTGAAGCTTAAAAAGACAAACGTAACATTATACCAGTCCACAGACAAAATGTCTTAGTACATACTACCAAGGCAAGGAGTGTGAAAACAAGTACAAACGCACACTACCCGCAAATAAGAGTCTGAGTACTAACGTTATAAGGAAAATTCCTAGAAACTAACTAGGGGAGAAATAGAGCTGAAGGATCAAAGTACCACTCTTATCAGAATAAGTGCACTGTCAAAGAAAGGGGGACACACGTCTGACCCCAATGCACATTTCGTTACTGCTTCATCAGGAATTCATCAGGTAGTTATGAATGTGTATAGTGAGGGGCAGCAAACATTTTACCAGTCCGGTGTGAAGATCTGGTTCCTGGTGGGACCCGAGGACAGAACATTAATCTTTCATGTAGTCAATAGCATATTTCTATCTCCATTTTCACCTTTTACATGCTAATAAAATTAATAATGTAACTAATAAAAATGTGATTCATTTCAGAGATTTTTTGAAAATCTGAATCCAATGGGCAACATTGCAGAGAAGGAGTTTGAGGATTATCTCTTTAAGAAGTCATTGGATATTGAGCCAAGAAATGCCAAGACTCTGCCACGATTTGTAAGTTGAATGTTTTCACAGCTTATTACACCACTATTTATGTGTAATTTTCTGCTGAAGGAATCTGCACCGGAAAACTATAGTGGTGTTAAGTGCTTTTTTCTTTTATGTTTGTGTATGTGAGTCTTTGGTGCATTTTTCCATCTGAAAAATCCTTGTCAAAATATTGTCTTAAATAAGGTCTGGTGGCAGATTCTCAGGGAGATCTGTGCCCGGCCCATGGGTCTCAACACCTCACTTACATACTTTAAAAAAAAAAAAAAAAAGTAAATTTCTTCACAGCTATCAAATTCTTATGACCTACATGCACATGTAGACACCTTAGGAGTGCTGATCCTATCGACCGATTCCCTTTAAGGATCGTCCACATATGCGAGTCTATCCCAGGGGGATGTTAAAGGGAACCTGCCAGGTCCCTCTGCCTCTCTCTCCTATCACTAACTGTCCCTGCACCTTGGTAGCTGTTCCCTAACCACCCCTGTCTGACCTAAAGGGGCCCTATAAACGATTATGAAAAATGACTTTGAACTTGCATATGGTCTCCATTTAGGAGACTGGAAAGGCAGGCTCCATTCTACCCTCCTCGCTTTGTCCTAGCACTCCCGCTGGGCATCCTCGCTCCTGGTGCTTTGCCGCCTCCTTTTTGTATTTTCCACCCTCTCTTCTGCTGTAATGCCTGACCGGAACGTCATATCCTGCCTGTGCATTGTGGGCCTAATCACGTGATCGTCCTGATGCATTTTGGGCCTAATCACGTGATTGGACTGGATTTGATATGCGAATTGCACGTGTGCCGGAGCCGGGCCGATCACGTGATTAGGCCCACAATGCACCCGGCCGGATATGACGTTCCGGCTGGGCATTACAGCAGCAGAAAGGGCGGGAAATACAAAAAGAAGGTGGCAAAGCACCAGGAGCGAGGACGCCCAGCGGGGCGTGCTTGGACACCGCGAGGAGGTGAGAATGGAGTCCGGAGCCCCCTTTCCAGTCTCCTAGATGGAGACCATATGTAAGTTCAAAGTTATTTTTCATAATCATTTATAGGGCCCCTTTACGTCAGACAGGGGTGGTTAGGGAAACCGCTACCAAGGTGCAGGGACAGGTAGTGATAGGAGAGAAAGGCAGAGGGACCTGACAGGTTCCCTTTAACAACCCCCTGGGATAGACTCGCATATGTGGACGAACCTTAAAGGGAATCGGTCGATAGGATCAGCACTCCTAAGCCGTCTACATGTGCATGTAGGTCGTAGGAAGTTGATAGCTGTGAAGAAATTTTTTTTTTTTTTAAGTATGTAAATGAGGTGTTGAGACCCATGTGTCGGGCTCAGATCTCCCCGAGAATCTGCCACTAGACCTTATTTTAAAGTAAAGATGAAAGTAGTTATTACCTGTGTGAGACAAGTAATGACATGACACTCTAGTCTCATAATCACACACAACTCTGCAGTGATATCAGAACTAACACAGTACAGCAGAAGTGAACCTTGTCTAATAACACACACATATCACAAGCAAACAGTCTGGGAGAAGGGGCAGTACAGCAGACCTGACAGCATTGTGATTGGACAAATGCAAATGTGCTTCTTGTGTTTGTAATAAGACAAGGTTCAATTTTGATGAACTGTGTTGGTTATGGTCAAGCATAGCTCACCTCTGCTGTACTGTGCTATCTCTAATCTCACTGCAGAGCTGTGTGTAATTATAAAGAGCACAGTGTCGGCCATTATATGTCTCATAATAGCAACATCCTCTTTCCTATAAAATAAGCTCTGGAGGCAGATTCTCTGGGAGATCTGTATCCAGCCCATAGATCTGAACAGCTCATTTTCATGTTAAGAAAAACGTTATTTTTCTGGACTATGACAAGTTAAAAGCAATCTGTCAGGTCAAAAATCCATATGTAACTGCTATCATTTTCTAATTCCTTTATCTAAGCTATCTCTATTAATGTATTTCTATTATTTATGCTTCCCTTCTATCCTCTGTAAACTTCAAAATAAAAGATTAATTCCATCTGTCAATCACAGTGAGGTCTCTGCTGCCCACCCCCCAAGGAATGAATATTCATGCATTATTACACAGCCCTGCCTTTCTGTGATCTGTTATGCTGTGTGTGACTCACAAAGATCTGCAGAGCAGAATGGAGGGAGGAAGTGATGTGTGTGCTTAGAGATCTTCATTGTGTGTAGAGGCATGTGTGTAGTGTGTGCAGTCTGAGATGATGATGATAATTTTATTTATATAGTGAGATATTTGTATGTGATTATAGGAACATTTGATCATTTGCTCAGCAGATAGACATTATATGTATGCAGGAAAACCAAACCAACCTTCATACAATAGAAATCTTACAGATACCACAGTGCAGCACAAAACTCCTCCCCCTTCTCATCACAGAGGGGAGGGATAGAACACCAGCTTGGGTGGTTGTGGATATTTTAAATAACACTTATTCAGCAGCCAGACTATTCCTCTGTGAATGTAATGGAGAGGACTAATGCAGCAGCTGCCTGCAGGGTGTAAAAATACTTATGGTAAGGAAACTGCAAATGGTGCAATAATATAATATATAATAATATATTATATAATAATATTTTAAAAGGTCAGCCTAGGCACTATTCAAGAGTAATATTAGTATCATACTGAAAAATGACCTGACAGTCCCTTTAAGAAATGATTTTACTTGACCATGAGCCTGCTTAGATAGGCTGATGATAATTCCCAATAAGTCCCAGTGTAAATGCACCTTTGTCGGTTTCATTAATCACCATGTTACAAATCCGAGCTCCGTACTTTTCAGTAGTTTTTTTAGCCTTTGATTAGTCATTCAGCTTTCTTTTGCGCTCCATTGGGAGACCCAGACATTGGGTGTATAGCTTCCGACCTCCGGAGGACACACAAGGCATTACACCTAAAAGTGTAACTCCTCCCCTACTGCCTATACACCCCCTCCCGGGAGAATCCCATCAGTTCTTTGCTTTGTGTTGAAGGAGGCACACTCTACACTCATGCTCTCTCACTACTTAGTGTCGGATGGAAGCAAAGAGGATCTTTTGATCCCCAGCATGTCTCCTTCCTCTTCCCCAGGGCGGAGGCGGTTGAGGTACCCTTGGGGTACAACGGGCTGGAGCCCTCATGCTGCTTCTCCTTCCCCACCCCTTAGGGGCTCTGGGGAAGTGGGATCCCACTGGCCTCCCCATCGGGGCTCATCCACACAGTCCACGGCTCCCTGGGTGTCTGCTGGCCTGCGTGAGGGATCCACTGGGTCCAGACCCTGCACCACCAATGAGGTACTCTGTGTGGGTCTGGGATGCCCCTGCTGCTGCATGGGGCAGGCTGGGAGGGGTGCACTGTCTCCCCCGGCTTCCTGGGATCCTGGCCAGCCACTCCCTGCTGGCAGGCGGCCGCGGTGTAAAATTTAGGCCCTGGCTTGCGGCCTAGTCTCTCTGGAGCTGAGCTGGGGCTTCAGGGGGCGGAGCCGTTCCTCGTCCTCATGAGAGGCTTGTGCCCGCCCCTCTGGGAAAGGCTGTCTTACAGCTTAGAGGGCGTTTCTGCATGGGGAAAGGACCTGCCCTCCAGATTCGCGCGCTTCTGGGGACACTCCCGGGTCACTCCCTCTCTCTCAGCTCCATCGGCCATCTTGGGGGCTGCTTGTGCCTGCATTTTGCTGCTGGTTGCAGGGTCTGCGCGTCTCTGGAGGGCACACAAGGTCCGGTAGGTCACCCCAGTCTCTGGTGGTGCTCCATTAACCCCCCTTTTCTGCAGTTGCGCCCCAATTCCCTCCCTCTGAGATCTATCATTGGATGCACTGAGGGGACACCATGTCTAGCTCCAGGAACAAAGCTTCCAGGGTGCAGACACGTTATCATGCTTGCACAGCATGTAAGGTACAGCTGCCTGCTGGATCCTCTTTCCCTCATTGCTCGGCTTGTGCCCCGCAGGAGGCTGATATTTCGCCGGCTAATGTGATCCAAGTAACTGCCTTGGTCCCCGAGCCACCCCCCAGTTCTGGGTCGTTGGCGTCCCCGCCTGGCCTGGTGGATCCAACAGTACCTCCGCCTTGGACGGCTGTTTTTGCTCAGTCCATTTCTGAGTCTGTGTCTCAGTCTATGGCTGCTATGACCAGAGCCTTGCAGGAGTCATTGTCAGGTGGATGGGGGGGGTTCCCTGGGTCCTCCGCCACGCGTCATAGGCGTCGGAGTGGTTCTTCCCCGATTAGGGGTTTGGACTCTGGCGACAATTCTGGCCTCTCGGAACCGTCCCCGCTCCTCCTAAATGGCCACGCCGGGCAGTTTCCCCTGCGCCCTCGCAGGCGGGTTCCCGAGCTGCAGGCTCCCTGTTGGAGGGGGAGGAGGACTCAGACTCCGTCCGGGCTCCTGACGAGGACCAGGACGAGGGCTCTCTGGTGGACGACTTAGTGTCGTCTATCAATACGGTGTTGGATTTGACGGCGCCTGCGCCGCCGGTGGATGCTTCCGTGTCAGAGGAACTTTATCAGTTTCTCCCCCCGGCCAGGTCCAGAGGATCTTTTCTGGATCATTCTAACTTCCGCTCTACGGTTCAGACCCCTCGGGCCTGTCCTGACAAGCGTTTTGCTAAGAAGCAGAAGGATTCCCGTTATCCTTTCCCACCAGATGTAGTCAAGGGCTGGTCTGTTTCCCCGAGAGTGGACCCTCCGGTTTCTCGGTTGTCTGCCAACACCGTGATGTCGGTGGCGGACGGGTCCTCTCTCAAGGATCCCACGGACAGGCAGATCGAGCTTCTGCAGAAGTCCATTTTTGAGGCCACAGGTGCCTCTTTTGCTCCAGCTTTCGCAGCTGTGTGGGCCCTTCAGGCGGTATCAGCTTGTCTCTCGGAGATCCCTGGAGTTTCTTCGGGGATTCCTGAGGTGGCGGTCCTGACGTCTCAGGCAGAGGGGTTTACGGACTATGCCAGATCCGCAGTCATGGAATCGGCTAGTCGATCTGCGGTGGCTTCGGCTAATTCGCTGGCAGCCCGACGGATGTTGTGGCTGCACGACTGGAAGGCGGACGCTACGTCTAAGAAGTTCCTCCAGGGCCTCCCGTTTTCGGGAGATAGACTCTTTGGGGAACGTCTTGACGATCTCATCAAGGAGTCTACGGGTGGAAAATCCACCTCCTTGCCGCAGACTAAGGTGCAGAAGACCGGTCAGCGTCAGCTGCATGCTAGATTTCGCTCCTTTCGTCCCTCCTCCAAATCGGCCTCATCCTCTGCATCCTCTTCCCGTTCGGACAAGGACCAGAGATCCCATAGGTCCTGGAAACCTAAGGCCCAACAGAAGAAACCTGCTGGCGCCTCAGCCACAAAGCCTGCTTCCTCCTGACTCTTCGCCTCTTCCGGGAGTGTCCAAGATCGGTGGCAGGCTCTCCCACTTTGGAAGTGTCTGGCAGGATCATATCCAGGACCGGTGGGTTGTGGACGTGGTCTCTCATGGCTACAGGATCGAACTGGAGTCGAGGCCTCCGACTCGGTTCTGCCTCTCGTCGCCGCCTCTGGCAAGGGCTGCGGCTTTTCAGCGGGCGCTGGACGCACTGCTGCAGAGCGGGGTTGTGATCCCGGTCCCGTTGGAGGAACGGTTTCGGGGGTTTTATTCCAACCTCTTCACGGTTCCGAAAAAGGACGGGTCGGTTCGACCGGTGTTGGACCTCAAGCTCCTCAACAGACATGTGAGAGTCAGACCCTTCAGGATGGAATCCTTACGCTCGGTGATAGCGTCCCTGTCCCAGGGGGACTTCCTGGCTTCGGTGGACGTGAAGGATGCTTATCTCCACATCCCCATTGCTCCTGCTCACTAGCGATGGCTGCGGTTTGCTGTGGGAGAGGACCACTTCCAGTTTGTGGCATTGCCCTTCGGCCTTTCCTCGGCTCCGAGGATCTTCACCAAGGTGATGTCTGCCATGGTGGCAGTGCTGCACTTGCAGGGGCACGCGGTCACTCCATACCTGGACGACCTGTTGATCAGAACCCCGTCTGCGGAACAGTGTCAGTTGAGTCTTACGGCCACTTTGAACACTCTCCGGACATTCGGTTGGATAGTCAACTCCCCGAAGTCGGTACTCGTCCCTTCGCAGACTATCTTGTATCTGGGAATGGAGTTCCACACTGTCCCGGCTCTGGTGATCCTTCCTCTCGACAAGCAGTCCTCGATTGCAGAAGAGGTCCGGTTCCTTTTGCTGGCAGACTTAGTTCCCATCAGACGTCTTATGCACGTCCTGGGGAAGTTGGTGGCAACCATCGAGGCGGTCCCTTTCGCGCAGTTTCATCTGCGTCCGCTTCAGCTGCAGATCCTGCGCGGATGGGACAAGAATCCTTCCTCTCTGGATCGGTGCATTGCCCTTTCCTCCGCCACAAAGGAGTCTCTCCGATGGTGGCTGGTGCCCAGGTCGATGTCCCGAGGCAGGTCGTTTCTTCCCATCTCTTGGTTGGTGGTCACGACAGATGCCAGCCTTCTGGGCTGGGGTGCGGTGTTCCTGCATCACAGGGCTCAGGGCACCTGGACGTCAAAGGAGTCTACCTTACAGATCAACGTCCTGCAGATTCGTGCCGTATACTTGGTTCTCCTGGCCTTCCAGAGGTTTCTGTCGGGGAATCCAATTCGGATCCAATCCGACAACACGACTGCGGTCGCCTACATAAACCGCCAGGGAGGCACCCGCAGCCGTCAGGCGCTTGCGGAGGTCCAACCCATCCTTCGGTGGGTAGAAGACAACGACGCGTCCATCTCGGCTGTCCACATCCCCGGAGTGGACAATTGGGAGGCCGACTACCTAAGCCGGCAAGGAATGGACGAGGGAGAATGGGCTCTTCATTCAGAGGTGTTCCAGCACATTTGCACCGCTTGGGGGACTCCAGATGTGGACCTGATGGCGTCCAGGCTGAATCGGCAGGTTCCAGCCTTCATGTCTCGCGCCCGAGACAGTCTGGCAGTGGGGACGGATGCTCTGGTCCAGGATTGGTCCCGCTTTAGTCTTCCATATGTCTTTCCCCCATTGGCCTTGTTACCTAGGGTTCTGCGGAAGCTCGGGCGGAATGCAGGCGAGCACTCCTCATCGCCCCAGACTGGCCCAGGAGGGCTTGGTACCCGGACCTGTTGCGACTGTCGGTGGGGGATCCATGGAGGCTCCCGGATCGGCCGGATCTCTTGTCTCAGGGTCCTTTCTTCCGCCACAATTCCTCGGCCCTGAGCCTGACGTTGTGGCGCTTGAAGTCTGGCTGTTGACGTCCCGTGGTTTCTCCTCTAACGTCGTAGCTACCATGAGACAGGCCAGGAAACCGGTTTCTGCAGGGATCTACCGCAGAGTATGGAAGGTTTTCTTCTCCTGGTGCCGTGTTCACGGCAATTCTCCCTGGCCTTTCTCTCTTGCGACCCTTCTGGCCTTCCTCCAGTCGGGTTTGGATAAGGGTTTGGCTCTTAGTTCCATCAAGGGACAGATATCGGCCCTGTCGGTCCTTTTTGATAAGCGTCTGGCTACGCTTCCTCAGGGAAGACGTTTGTTCAGGGGGCGAGTCACATCATTCCTCCCTACAGACGTCCTTTGGACCCATGGGACCTTAACTTGGTCCTTGCGGCGTTGCAGAAGCCGCTCTTTGAACCTCTTAAGGAGGTTTCACTTTCTAGGCTTTCTCAAAAGGTTGCCTTTTTAGTTGCCATTACTTCTCTGCGGAGAGTTTCAGAGTTGGCCGCCTTGTCATGTCGGTCTCCTTTTCTGGTGTTTCACCAGGATAAGTTGGTGCTTCGGCCTGTGGCGGAGTTCTTGCCTAAGGTGCTCTCCCCTTTCCACCTGAATCAGGACTTTGTCCTGCCATCTTTCTGCCCGCATCCGGTTCACCAGTATGAGAAGGCTCTCCATACTTTGGATCTGGTCAGGGCTCTCAGGATTTACGTGTCCCGAACGGCATAATTTCGCCATTCGGATGCACTGTTCGTTCTGACTGTGGGTCAGAAGAAGGGTGAGCCAGCCTCCAAGTCTTCCTTGGCTAGGTGGATCAAGACTCCTATTCGGGAGGCTTATGTATCCTCTGGTTTGCCTGTACCTACTGGTATTAAGGCTCATTCCACAAGGGCTGTGGGGCCTCGTGGGCTTTGCGTCATCAAGCCTCAGCTCTTCAGGTGTGTCAGGCGGCCACATGGTCTAGCCTTCACACCTTTACTAAGCATTATCAAGTCCATGCTTTGGCATCGGCTGATGCCAATGTGGGCAGGCGGATCCTTCAGGCAGCGGTTGCTCATTTATGATGGGCCTGCTTTGGGGTTTCCCGCCCTGGGATAGCTCTTGTACATCCCAATGTCTGGGTCTCCCAATGGAGCGCAAAAGAAAAAGAATTTTGTTTACTTACCGTAAATTCTTTTTCTTATAGCTCCTATTGGGAGGCCCAGCTCCCACCCTGTGCCTTTTTGGGGGCTTTGTTCTCTGCTAGTGCCTGGTGTCGTTTTACCTCGCGTGTTGGCCCTGTTGGCCGTTTGTTATTTCCCAGTCCTGTTGGACTGGGCGCGGGTGGTCTTTCCTCCTTCCTGCTTGTGCACCGAACTGATGGGATTCTCCCGGGAGGGGGTGTATAGGCAGTAGGGGAGGAGTTACACTTTTAGGTGTAATGCCTTGTGTGTCCTCCGGAGGTCGGAAGCTATACACCCAATGTCTGGGTCTCCCAATAGGAGCTATAAGAAAAAGAATTTACGGTAAGTAAACAAAATTCTCTTTTTCTTCTGTCCGAAACTTCTTACCATTATTGATCTATTTTTGATGGCCTATGCTAAAGATGGATAATTAGTTTTACATCAATTTAAAAACCCCTTTTAAGCTTTTGGTTTTATCCAACATGTTTTCTTCACTCTTGAAATGTAGTTTTAATTTATTTTTATTTTTCTCAGCAAAAAAAGTACCCTTATCCCCTCAAATCACCTGGTGTGCGGCCATCAAACCCAAGACCAGGTACCATGAGACACCCAACTCCATTACAGCAAGAGCCCAGGAAAATCAGCTACAGTCGAATCCCTGAGAGCGAAACAGAAAGTACAGCATCCGCCCCGAATTCTCCCAGGACCCCACTAACGCCTCCTCCGCCTTCTGCTGCATCCAGCACCACTGATGTCTGCAGTGTCTTCGATTCTGACCCTTCAAGCCCATTTCATTCACGTAGGTGTCATATTTTGAAGCCATTGCATTTTCATTGGTTACTTATTTCTGAACGGAATTTATTCTATGACCTTTCTATACAAAATTCGGGTAAAAACTTTTTTTTATATATATATATATATACATAAAGTTATCCACTAACGTTGACCATACCTGTCTCATCAGGACTTGAAATCAATTGGGCCACTGTGCTACGCAATAAAATGAATTATAAAGGTTTTAACAGTGATTTTAAAAAATCCTGTTTTTAATAGGTGACTTTGGTTTGGATGAATTGTTGCCTGTCCACTGCTGCTGGTCTGACCCCTTAAAACCTCCAATATGTAGAATGACAGACTTTTGCCCACATGCCCCCCTCAACCACAGGTCTTGGATCAAGAGTAGTGATGAGTGGACCCGTGGATATTCGGGTTCGCCAAATCCACACGGACTAAAAAAAAGTCGGGAATTGAACTTGACGCTGGACAACGAACCCCATACAAGTCAATGAGGATGAGAAGTACTGGCTGGAAAATGGGGGTAGGGGGCTACAAATAGAAGATAAATGGGGGTAAGAGAAGGATAGTTATATTTACCATGTTTCCCAGAAGATAAGACCACTGTCAGACTCTGTTCCGTGTCCGCACATTAAGCCTTATGATTACTCATGGTTTCCCTCGCCCTATTTCTTTGCCATCATCTGTGATTGGTTGCAGAGGAGTTTGCTGTATGGTAGTGCAAAAAAAATATATATTTTTTAAAAATTGACATAATCTCCCACCCTATTTTTGATAATAAGTGCAGACAAAACAGCAGCTACATGGTGAGCTTTACCAAGGCTGTGTATCAAAAATAGTGGGAATCCCATAATTTAAAAAAAGTTTTGATAACTAGCACAAATAAAGCACACAGCTGTGGGTTGGTATTCTGAGCCTGAGGAGATCCATGGTAAATGCCCCCCTAGGATAAAAATAGCAGCCCATAGATCCTTCCCCTTCCCCACCCACCACCTCTAACCTTTTAATTCAAAAGAAATAAACACAAACACAGAAAAAAATCCTTTATTTGGAATAAAAAACACATGCACTCTATCACCCCTTTATTAATCCCCATACACCCCTGTAGGGCTGAAGTAGTCTACACAAGGTCCTGCACAATTTTACAGTTGTGGCCAAAAGTATTGACACCCCTGCAATTCTGTCAGATAATACTCAGTGTCTTCCTGAAAATGATTGCAATCACAAATTCTTTGGTATTATTATCTTCATTTAATTTGTCTTCAGTGAAAAAAACACAAAAAGAATTGTCCTAAAGCCAAATTGGATATAAATCCACACCAAACATAAAAAGAGGGTAGACTAAATTATTGGCACTGTTTGAAAAATCATGGGATGCTTCTCGAATTTGTGTAATTAACAGCACCTGTAACTTACCTGTGGCACCTAACAGGTGTTGGCAATAACTAAATCACACTTGCAGCCAATTGACATGGATTAAAGTTGACTCAACCTCTGTCCTGTGTCCTTATGTGTACCACATTGAGCATGGAGAAAAGAAAGAAGACCAAAGAACTGTCTGAGGACTTGAGAAACCAAATTGTGAGGAAGCATGAGCAATCTCAAGGCTACAAGTCCATCTCCAAAGACCTGAATGTTCCTGTGTCTATCGTGCGCAGTGTCATCAAGAAGTTTAAAGCCCATGGCACTGTGGTAACCTCCAAAGATGTGGACGGAAAAGAAAATTTGACGAGAGATTTCAACGCAAGATTGTGCGGATGGTGGATAAAAAACCTCGACTAACATCCAAACAAGTTCAAGCTGCCCTGCAGTCCGAAGGTACAACAGTGTCAACCCGTACTATCCATCGGCGTCTGAATGAAAAGGGACTGTATGGCAGGATACCCAGGAAGACCCCACTTCTTACCCCGAGACATAAAAAAGCCAGGCTGGAGTTTGCCAAAACTTATCTGAGAAAGCCTAAAACGTTTTGGAAGAATGTTCTCTGGTCAGATGAGACAAAAGTAGAGCTTTTTGGGCAAAGGCATCAACATAGAGTTTACAGGAGAAAAAAAGAGGCATTCAAAGAAAAGAACACAGTCCCTACAGTCAAACATGGTGGAGGTTCCCTGATGTTTTGGGGTTACTTGGCTGCCTCCGGCACTGGACTGCTTGACCGTGTGCATGGCATTATGAGGTCTGAAGACTACCAACAAAGTTTGCAGCATAATGTAGGGCCCACTGTGAGAAAGCTGGGTCTCCCTCAGAGGTCATGGGTCTTCCAGCAGGACAATGACCCAAAACACACTTTAAAAAGCACTAGAAAATGGTTTGAGAGAAAGCACCGGTGACTTCTAAGGTGGCCAGCAATGACAAATTAAATGAAAATAATACCAAATAATTTGTGATTGCAATCATTTTCAGGAAGAAACTGAGTATTATCTGACAGAATTGCAGGAGTGTTAGTACTTTTGGCCACAACTGTACAGTGGTTCTGGCCAAGTACAGCCATGCCAATACTTGACATGGCTATGATGAGACCAGGAGGGCCCACCCCGGAAAAGCTTGCCGATTGGCTGTTCTGAAGCCTTTCAACAAGTTTAATTCAGATGACAAAACCAATCAGAAAGCGGACACACAGTGAAAAGTCCATGTTCAGGATTCAGCACCATATACCAGGTATTCGAAACAAAACCCCAAACTATACATTTCGGGTTCACTCATCCCTAATAAAGAGTAGTTGAATAAAGTCTCTTCCATTCCAGAGATTGTCCGCTGGTGAGCAGGGCACTCACGCCTCTTGGTATCTCTAAATTGTCTGTACATGTTCCCTCTGAATTGTAATTATTATTATACCCTGTGAGTGCCTCGTTCGGTTGGATTTATCAGTGGTATAGACTTTGAATGTAGAAACAGGGAGTATAGCCGGCGTCACACATGTCAATGTCACCAGCGATCTGATCGCTGGCGACATTGACTGATGATCGCTGGTGAGCTGTCACACAGGTAGACTCACCAGCGATCATTTCACCAGCGACATCGTGAAAATGATTTAAATATCGTTTCCATGATGTCTGCAGGCTGGTATCCCGGGTAAACAGTGGGTAACTAGGCAGCACGCACTGCCTAGATACCCGATGTATACCTTAGTTACCAGCCTTTTCCGCTCACCGGCTGGTATCTTAGGTACACAATGGGTAACTAGGGACCCTAGTTACCCGCTGTGTACCTTAGATACCAGCCGGTGAGCGGAGAAGGCTGGTAACTAAGGTATACATCGGGTATCTAGGCAGCTTGCACTGCGTAGTTACCCGCAGTTAACCCTGGATACCAGCTCCCAGCGCTTGCTGAGAGGCGCTGGAAGCTGGCTGATCGATGTTTCCCAGTGTCACACGCAGTGATGCTGCGTGTACACCGGGCGACCATCGCCAGGTTTTCGGTCCAGTCTGAAAACCTGGTGATCATCAACCAGTAATTTATCGCTGCTTGATTTTCCATGTCACACGCGTCAATATCACTGCAACGTCACATGCAGCAGCGATCTTGACAGCGATATTGAAGCGTGTGACGGCCCCTTATGTGGCACAAGACATTCCATTCAACACCTAGTGGCAACGCTCTTGTCACTGGTGAAAACTGAGGGCAATGGGTCCCTAGTTTTGGCTTTCCCATGGCGATCTAATAATTAACATCTCTCATATGGATAATCAAGATATTTAAACTGGAATACCCCTTTAAGACCAAAATAGTCTGTACCCTTAAAGAAAAGAGTTCAAAAACCGTCACAACTGTATATATCATAGCACCATCTGTTTATATGTTGTTTATTCCTAAAGTGTTGAGTGTACTGCCACCTGGTGGTCAGGAATAGTCACTGATTTATCACCACATCTTTCATGTGACCTGGACAGTGCATTAACCCTTGTGTACTTGAAATCACCTTCAGGTTCTGCATCAGTATCTTCAATTAATTTCCCTAAGAACTGTGATGAAATGCAAGTTCCTCCACCTGTTCCTCCTCGCAGAAGACCAGAATCTGCCCCAGCAGAGTCATCCCCCTCAAAGGTAAAATAAGTTTGCACTATATCTTTATTTTTTTATGTTGCTTTTTCTTTCATTACAAATCCTTTATTTTTAAGACATCAGGTGCCTCCTATGTCCTAGTTCCCAAAAATGTCTAGTTTGTTTGCTTACCTGCACTTATAGTGAGAGTTGTCATTATTTAAGCCTCGCCCTAGGGGTCTACAGTATAGGTCTGCTGTCCCTATAGGCAACTTGATGTATGGATCTCCCATTGAACTTACTAACATGTTTGTCTCAATACTGAGAATTTTTTTTATTACATTTTGAACATATTTATTTTCTTTCCTATTCAGATCATGTCTAAACATGCGGACAGCCCTCCAGCAATCCCGCCTCGGCAGCCTACATCTAAAGTTTACTCTCCGCGGTATCCACTGTCTGAACGCTCTTCAGTTTCTGAAGGACCCGAGAGTCCTCCCCTTTTACCACCTCGAGAACCAGTGCGCACCCCTGATGTCTTCTCCAGCTCTCCTCTCCATCTTCAGCCTCCTCCGCTAGGACGGAAAAGTGAACATGCTACCACTTTCTTCCCTTACAGTCCATCACCATTCACCCCACCTCCACCACAGACTCCATCCCCTCTTGGACCAAGAAGACATCTGCCTTCTCCCCCTTTAATAGTGCAAGATCTTGAATTGCCTCCAATGACTGGGCCTCCTGTGCCTCCCAGACAAAGCACTTCTCAGCCTATCCCAAAGCTCCCGCCAAAAACTTATAAAAGGGAGCCTCCACATCCATCTATTCACAGAGATGGGCCCCCGTTGTTGGAAAATGCCAATTCTTTGTAATACAGATAGTGTATTCTAAACACTAAAAACTCGTCTCTTCAAGTGAGTCATTGATAAAAGGACTAAACTGTAACAGCGGAGAATGCCATGACTTTCTGTCGAATTAAATGACAAAAGGGACATCCCGTGTCACTGCTATTCCTCCCGGATGCATATTGCACCATTATATAGACACTTGGTCA